>JAODLI010011074.1:0-50142 GCA_027575585.1 Percopsis omiscomaycus | reverse complement strand
GAACTCGTTCATTCTGGTGTCTGTGAACGGCACGCTCTCTCAGTTCAATAGGGTGCCAGATTTCTATAGAGCCTTCCACGCGAAAACCCAGCTAAAACACACCGTAAACAGGCCTTAATATGTAGCGGAAAAACACGCTATCTGGCAACACTAGCCACCAGTGTCGCACCACCGCATGCGTCATCAAAACAAAAAGCAGCATGGAGGCGACAAATAATTTGGAAAAATAATAGGTCGCAGCAACATATGGAAAAAAATAACTATGAACTAGTTCATTCAAGTATGAAATATGAACTGAACTATTTCATTTTAAAATTTGTGAATTTAGAAAGTGAACTTTCCCATCACTGCCTGTGTCAAACATTTTGTACAGTATCTTATCATTTTGCTGGCTGAAAATGATAAAAGCTTGATACTACTGTAGTATGTAGATCCTTAGCTTGTTTTTTTGAAATCCAAGCAACTTGTACTCATTATGTGACAGAGTGAGTGCTATATTGGTCTAAAAAATAGGAAACTAGTGCTATCTGAAAGAAAAGGGGAAGTGCTTTAAGGGGGTCAAAGTCGGACATGGTCTTTAACAGCGTCAGTAAATTTGACACATTAGGGACATCCAGGGACATGTCTCATCAATTAATTATCGGCTAGTGGTTAGGTTGAAGCTGAAAGGATAACTTTTTTTATGATAAAACATTAACTTATTCAATTTGAATTACAAATATTGGAATTGGCCAAGCCCCAGCGAGACCAAAAGCATTACACAAGGCCACTTGGATTTTCTGATAATACTTCTATTTCCAGCCAGTGTCTCATTCTACCATCTCGTTGTTCCACCAGAATGCACCTATACACTGATAATATAGGCCTACCAATGGGTTTAAAAAGGACATTCGTAATTACGAGGAAGTTGACTCTTCCCCTGGCTTCATTTAAGCAGATTTATGTGAGATAAAAGTCTGCCACTGGGGCTGTCATGAGTGCTGTCTCATTGAGAGGGAAATCGGCAGACAGGGAGTGGGTGCTTTACTCTTCTCAATGAGATGCAGGGTCATCACTGAGAAATTGATAGGAAAGAGGATTAGAAGAAGAGAGAGGACGAGAGAGAGAGCATTAAAGAGGAACAGCGAGGCAGAATAAAAGAGTTGCATTGTTCGCCGCCGTGTTAGCTCAGAGTGGCGGGAGCTCACGCGCCCGTCTTTTTCCGTCTGCCTTCTCAGTCTTGTTATTAGAGGCTTTTATTAATTTGAAATGCCAAACTGGGGAATAAAGCTTTAGTGAAATGCCACCCTTTCACCGATCATGATAAAAATCACACCAGCCACTTTTAGGCACCGACCTTCTTTCCCCTCTCTCTCTCTCTCTCTCTCTCTCTCTCCCCCCTAAATCCTTAAGTTATCGCTTTCTCTATTTATTCTTTAGTCTTTTTCTCTCCACCTCTCTTCATCACTCTCTCATTCACCCTTTATCACTATGCGACTCGTTTATTGTCTCTTTATCTCTGTCTTTCCTCTTATCTCTATCACGTTCAGTTTCCTCCTTTTTCCCTCCATCCCTCTCATTCAAGCTCCAGCACAGAATCCTTCTCATTTCCTGCCCCTTTCCCCGTTATTTTTCCTGTTCTCTCCTTCTCTCCCAGAGATCGATGCGAGCTGACAACATGATGGCTGTGTTTCCTGAGAGGTGTTGGTTTGAGGAAAGGGAGGGGGTCTCTACTACAGTTCCTTGTCATCTTACCTTCATGTCTCAGCCCGAAGACTCGCCTCACGATTTCTGCTGAAAACCCTTGATGTACTGTAGCTAATGTCTTAGATTTAGATGGGGAGACTTTCCAGTCAGACGTGACTGTAGACACTGCATGGCCCAAGTTCATTACCACAGAAATAAAGGATGATTTCAAATGGACCTTCCTGTCAGTCCATAGATAGATAAATAAATAGACATATAGAGAATTCAATGAATGTGTGGGAGAATGATGTTAAGTGGGATTTTACAATGCCTGCCGTTTTACAGTAAAAAGAGCTGTATTCCCACTGACCGAGACATTTGCAAATGACACTGTCCAACTGTTCCCTTCCCATGAGAGCAATGCTTACTTCAATGCTTGACATTCACCACTTTGGCATTATAGAAGCATTTAGTGGAAACCCTATCACACACACACACACACTCTAGCATTTCCCTTCAAAATGAACCTTTGGTAGCCAAGAAGTTTTGGACAGCGTCTCTGAATTTGCCTGCCAACATGCTTTTGACTAATTCAATTACAGTACTGTATCTTTTATGAACAATCCTGTTTAGCTTGTCTAATAGGGCTGGGTGATAACTGAATAATTACACTAACACAATAAATGCATGCGATTTACAGTACAGCTGCACTATGAGAGTTTTCTATAATATCCCTTTCACACCCACAACCCACATCTGACACAAGGTTTTGAATGCAGGTTCAACTGACGATGGACCAGCACACCTGGGTCCACATCTTTGTTATGGGCTGTCACCATATGACCCATAAATAGGCTATGACAGCATGTCTACCAAAGTGAGTGCCTCCGGTACATTACAAAAAGCTCTCAACTCCCTACAATGACGTATAAGTATCCCTGATCATATGCAATCTGCGTCTCCCCCTTTCCTAGCAAGACAAGCTGGGAGGCGAGTCGGAGAATGCAGGTTGACCCTAGAAAGGGGTATTAGAGACTGACCACTGACCTTCCACACTAAGTTTGTTTCGGAATTACCCTTGAGGGCGATACCAGAAACATTGTTTTGGTTAGTACGAATATGGGGATCTGGGGGCACTATAATGCAATGTTGGCTTCATTGTATCGTATATTCTAACAGTTTACTGCTGTTGTTTTTGGGAGTGATATGATAAACTGGGGATTTGGACATGGCCTCTCACATGGTTGCATTCAATGGTTGTCCTCCCAAACCTCCCATTCATTACATAGAAAAGCCTGTTTCAGCGGGTTGAATTTCAGGTGCACGCACAAGGTCGCAGTTAAACACAAACCGAGTGGGCAGTATTTCACACTCATTTATTTTATTTTTTTTGGGAACAAACTCTCACAGAGCAGCCGGAAATCCCCAAATCACCAGAATGTCTTGTATTGTCCAAATTACAGTGTGTGGCCCATTCCCAACACTATCTTCTCTGTATTCCGACAGGAGGAAGGCTGTAATAGAGACATCAAGGAAAGCCTCCCAGAGGGTACGGTCCCAGGTAGCCTACATGGTTCTAGAATTCTACACCATCACTAGGAAAAGCTTCATGACCAATCACAGAATTATAATTGGTTTCTAGATCGACAAGCAACATGCACAAACCGACAAGACAAATTGTGCCCTATTTTTTGAGGTACAAGGTAAACACAGCGAGGCACATCCGTGCATATCTTACCCCATGGCTAAGGGAGTAGCAAACATGCCTCACTTGGTATAATAAAGTAAGAGGGGTTTCCGTGGAGTCAAATCTAATAACCTTTGCAGTTTGGGTGTCTTCTGGCTTTGCACAGAGAACGGCAAAAAGATCTGTGTCTTACAATTGTGGAATTGAAAGAGATTTGAAAAAATGTCCCAGAACCCAAATTCTGGATACAAAATATATTTTTTGTGATTAAATGCATGAAAATACATGTGATCATTTATCTACCACATTCTGCGATAAAAATCATATTTGATAAATATTTTGTCTCAGTTGCACTGTTGCACTGTAAATAAACAAATATCAAGGTTTGACATTCTTCTAAGCTGCTAGATTTTAAGTTTTCTAGTATGATTATGTAAGTTCTGCGTTTAAAACAGAGCAGTTAAAACGTTTATATTTAATACTTGATAATGATTGATCAATGGTCTATAGTCTAGATAATTTAGAGGTTGGTAGAGGTTGGGCATATGTGGTTTACTGGCGCACTAAAGGAAAATTGAAATTGCACTGCAATATGAATCAAAATGAGTTATGCAATAGGATTGCAAACACCTGCATGCAAATCTTCCAAATCGCCTTTTAGAATGCACAATACCAGAAAAGCTGATTTCGAAAATACCTGATGAAACACGTATGCATAGTTTGGGATCCAATCTAGAAAACCAACATGCATTCAAATGTTAAGACTCTCTCACTCTCTCTTACTCTCTCTCTCTCTCTCTCTCTGTCTACTCTGACCACAAAGCCCATGTCTTTTATGTCTCCATGCATAATTCATCTGCCTTTGTATTTACAACCCTCTAAGAATTAACCTGTCACAAATTCCAGGGAATAATGCCAGCATATCTTCATATGTCATGCGTTGGTCTCATATGGAGCATCAAACCTCCACGTGTTCAAACAAGGCACAGATATTATGCATCATCACTTGACAGAGAACAAGGGAACAAGGAAATTAAAAAGCGGGGAGACAAAAGAGGTGGCATACGAGTGAAGGAATAAATGATGACTACCCCCCCACCCCCACCCTCTTTCTCCGGGAGTCTGGGGACGTGTTGCGTGTCATCTCGGTGTCTTGGTGCGCGGTGGTGCGGCGATGATGCGCCGGGCAGGGCCAGGGCAGAACAAAGTCAAGGACACCAGGGTGACGGGCCAAGCTAAATGCTCCAACTGTTCCCTGTCGACAAACAAACACATGGGTGACTGAATTCCACCCATGCAGGAAGGACACTGGGATCAATAATGGGAAGTAAACATTTTTCCAGCATGGCTTCGGAATTCCCTGTTAATTTAAGAATCTTCGTAGTAAAATAACAACCGTAAAAAAACTGTCGTAAAAATCGTAAAGTATCATCATATACAAATATAACGTTGCATCATAACTGTGGCTTCAAAATGCCTGTAAATTACACAAATAATTTTCTAGATGAACACTGAACCCAAA
Organism: Percopsis omiscomaycus; assembly: GCA_027575585.1. Lineage (NCBI taxonomy): Eukaryota > Metazoa > Chordata > Actinopteri > Percopsiformes > Percopsidae > Percopsis > Percopsis omiscomaycus. The sequence continues at coordinate 45,268 of JAODLI010011074.1, read as the reverse complement.
GTTACAAACGGTGGCTGTTTACATAGGATCATCATATCTATAATTCTCAAGTGGATTCTACTGGATCTCTATGAAGTCACGTATCCTGGTCATAAATGGCACTGATTCAAAGTTCACAATGACTCCCATCACTGCCAACACAGATAAGTCTCCTGCAATGACTGTCAATAGTGTGGCAGTCTCCAAGCAGCTTAGAGGGAGCTCTCGTCTCCTCTCCCTGTCCTAAGACTCTACAGGGGCTGTGTGGTGAACTGACAGCCATAGCTCCTTTCATCCATGCCCGGAGAACAGAACAAAGTTCAGAAGGAATTACAATAATCTACCCAGTTAAACTCAGAGTAGCTAGAATAATCTTCGTCGCTCTCACAAGTATTTTGAGGAATGCCAATGTGATTGGGTTGCATCTGTGGGACTGTATTGATAATGCCTGTGAGTGCCGTGTTACGTAATGCCTTATGGCCATTTCGACAGTAGATGTTTATGAGGAATATGTTTTGTGACTATAAAGGCCAGTCTATGTGCACAATTTCGTGTGAGGGCTTCATTTACTTTAAGTTAATGGATAATAAATAAAACAAAAATAAAACATAAATATAACACTAATAATTCATGTGATAATTGGTATGCTTTGGGGTCAAACTTTAAACGCTTGTATATAAACCGATACGGTTCATGTCTTGCCTCACGCCTACTGACGCATTTAAATCCTGGAATGACAATGAATTGTATGAAAATGAGACCTCCCCTCTCATTAGAGCCTATGAAATGGCCCGTCGCTGTTGTGAATTGTCATTAAATCCGTCCCAGCTAAGACGAGACTAGCGCAAAACTAGAGCGAGGGGAGTAATTAAAAACACACTCATGTCCCTTAACCAAATCAAAAGTGATTATGACAGGTTTTAGATGCTAGTATCTCTTAGAACACATTATTCTGCATTCAGCAGTCATTGTTCATTAGGCCCATGTGGTGCAGTAGCGTAATAATTACCTCGACTTTGTAGTCTTCATACGCTTTTAATTAAATCATTTGTATTAATCTCTATGAAAAATACTCAATATTAAAAATCTCTTCTGTTCCATTAATTACATTGGGGCGTATCGTGTGACTAATAAATATTCTGAAGATCAGCCAGAGGTACTAGAAAGAAATCATATATCAATGAAAGCAATCCAATATTTAGAGTATATAAATGTTTAGAATGCTTTGTGTTAAGCTACTGTATACATGAAAGCCTTTCCACACAGAGCGACAATTCGCAGCACCGCAGGAACAATGGCTTGGCACCAACACATTTTGAAGAACCCCTGAAGCTCTGTACCTAAAAATAAAAACAGGGCTAACTCCCCGATGCAGAACACCTGTCCTAGACGCTCTTCATCCAGGCCTCCTCTGTCGTCTGTTCTAACCCATTCAGGAGGAAGTGGTTCTCAAATGCAGCCAAGCAAAAGGCTAAATGCAACAGACGTCAGCTGTCAAGGCAAAAGAACGATACGACACGAGTGAATGACGAATGCCCTTTCCATGGGCAGAGCGTCTGTCACGAACAGCTACACTCAAAGGAGCTTCAGCGTGGACCACAGACAGCCATGAATGTGAACACAGAGACAGAGGTGGTGGGAAACGAGCCAACGAGGTTTCACCGGCCATCCGCGACTAGGCTTGCCAACCTGAGGTGAAACTGATTAAGGCTGCGTTTTACAACTGCAGGGGGCTTAGTGAATGGCTGCAAGGCCTCATTTACATGCTCCTCTCATCTCCCAGCTAACTCTCCAAGCAGCACCCGCGGGTGAGGTCGCCAATGTCAATCTGCCGTGTGCCAGCTAAGAAAGTAAACAGACGAGGCAGTCAACAGTCTGATAAGGGAGTGCAGGAGGGCCCTGTGTTGTTGATTGTTACGAGGATGATGCCACAAATGATCTGGAAGATATGATAAAGGGCAAAACAAAACACGTGAACTTCACTTGAAAGTCTTAGTAACAAGTGCCTATATTTCCTATGTGAGGCCTAGGAATCAATATGTTAGTTCAGTGCCATTTATTGTCCTGTCTAGCAGCTGAGGTGCCCACTGTATTTCCTCTACCTGTTGGGCCTTCACAAATATCACTAATAATCTGGGCAGCTGTGGCGGGAGGGGCGGAGAACGGTGCAAGCCAATAAAGCTATAGGGGGAGAAGCAGAGAAGAACGTGAGCCACTCAGCAAGGAGGTGTGGGAGTGGTTGGAGTTTCAAACCAAAACAACAAACTTTTTGAAACGCTGGCTTCAACCACATGGGCGATTCCAGACACAAAGCGAGGAACGGCCCTTTAAAGGATTTAGTCTATTAAGCCTACCACACTGAAGAATGCTGTAATTGATTACATAATAAAATAAATGCGTGTGAATGACCAAGCGGTCCATTAACTGTCTCAAGTCCCATTTATACTACATATCAATGAAATGAAAGCTGAATATACTCCACAGACTCTCTATTATAATAAGCCACTCCCTGTTGGGACTCTCGTGGATCTTCAGGGATTTCTTATGGAACCCTGCACTTTTAACAGTTAGATTTTATGGAACACGCTGCGTACAACTAGAGATGAGCTCTTTTTTCATCCGGCAATGGCATTAATATCTCTGGAGCCAGGAAAATAAAGACTCCCTTTTAAGGATGCTTATTTTAATTGGTAAATATTTACTCACAAAGAGGCCTCGGCAGTGCGCGCACGTCTTTTAATGAACAGTAATAAAAGAGCTGTTGAGTTTGGCTGTTTCCTATCACTGTGAACCCAAACAAATTCAACCAGCGGCTGAACTGCTAACCGGCGAGGCGCTGGTAAAGGAGAGATGAAACAAGACAAGGGAAGGCAGTAGATACATATTATACTAGCGTAACTGTTGTTGGTCTGACAGTGTTCTTTCTCTTCCTCTGAGTGTGTTTGCATGTCTCGAGGAGATTGTCATTGTGTGTGTGTGTGTGTGTGTGTGTGCGTACACTATGTGTATGTGTGTGCGCGTGTGTGTGTGTGTGTGCGTGTGCGGCTCCGTTAACATGACTGCTTTGGAGCGTCCTAGCACATCCACACCAGGGCCGCGCGTCCATTAATCACCCCAGCAGCAGCGGGTGTATTCCATCCCTGACCCAGTATGTGGTTGCAAGCCTGCCTGGGGCCTCGTTCGTCTCTATCAGGGGACAGCCGAGGTTGCGACTCACCAAAGCGCAGTACGTCTCGGGCGGATCTCCGCATGTGATGTTCGGGGGGTCGAGGGCCACGCGCAGGTACTTTGTCATGTCGGTGGCCTCGGGCTGGCAGGCCATGTAGTCCCACGCCAGGCCCTCCTCCGTGTAGATCTGAGACTTACACACGTCGTAGTGTCCCCACGCGGCGGGGTAGTGCTGCATACCGCCAGCCACGGCGGCGCACGCAGCTTGCAGGGTGATCAGAACGGGCCAAAGCATTTCGGCGCTCTGCTTTGCCGTTCTTTGGGTTCTTTGGGTTTGTCGTGTTTTACAGTCGTCCAAACAGCAGTAAAGGCTGGTCTATAGTGGCCTCAGTAGCAAGAGGTGCGACAGAGCATTCTGGAAATGTGGGAGCGTCTTTGAGTTTGTGTTAGTGCCCCGGAGAAGTTCACTCTCTCTCTCTCTCTATCTCTCTCTCTTGCCCCTTTCTCTCTCTCTGTCTCCTTCTCTGTGTGTGTGACAGAGCTGTCACCGATGCCTCGCTGATGAAGTGTGTCAACACGCAAGCTTCTTTCGGGGTGTTGATGGAAGAGGTCACCGAACGGTCATGACGCCATGATGTGTGGGGTGGCGAGGCTGTGGTCCGTGGCCGGTCCGACGTCTTATCTCGGGCTTGTGTCTGTCATAGCTTTTACTATAAACAGCTTCCTGCAAGATGGGGGGAAAAGGAAGCTGTTAGTCAATGTCACAGATAAGATGACAACGTGGAGGTGTTGATCAGTGGCAGAGATAGTGTGAGCACAAACACTCTCTTGCGCTCTCGGCCTTCCGTTCTTCCGCGTTTAATTGAAATGTAAAATCAAAAATATTCAAACATCAACAATGGTTTAGACACTTTGAGATACTCTGCCTCATAGGTTTGCTCCTCCTATTTACGCAATGGCATATGTGGGTTCCGTCTTAATGCGTGTCATTCATATATTTTATAATAACCTTGCCAACACTGCTGTGTGATTCAAATCTCACCTGCTCCTCACTGCCAAATCTGTTTGATTATCATACAAAAAGGCCTATGTTGCCATTGCTTTTAAGGATATTCAGCCAGTCGCTTATTTATGGGGAAACCTTGACTTGTTTCGTCTTGCTATACCGCTGTCTTCAGATCCATGGGGTCAATAGTAAGGTAAATTGGGAGACAGAAATGGTCTATTTGAGGGATTGCAGGACTCGCGGAGCTCTCACAAGCCATCAGTCAGATGGTCCGAGTCGTCTTGTAATAGTGGCTGGCAGCAGTTGGTGTGGACGCTCTCATGTTGTTGTGTGTCAGGTAAACATGTCTGGGTTTTGCACGATGGGTGGGGGGGGGGCGGGTAGGCGGGATCAAATGGAACTGAGATACACACCTGCCGACAGAGTAATGGCGCTGTAAATGAGAGTTAAGTAACTGTTGACTATTAACAGGATCAGGTGGCTGTGGTTTGCTATTGTCATCAAAACCTGTCTTTTAAGAGAGAAGCTATAGCCCGTGCTTTGTGGTTTGGTCAATTTTAATTTAATTTAATCTTAATTAAGAGTCCTGGTAGCGTTATTCTCTTTTATAGCACAAGCATTTTTGGTATAAAACACTTGTACTGCCAAGGAAGATGCCTCACTTTCCCTGATTTATTCAGGGATTTAAACCAGCATCTTACCTGACTCTCTGGCTGTTCTTGAGGCACTTGTGACAAAACCGGTTCCTGCTAAAAAACCCAAAACCCACAAAATGACCACAGGCTGAGAGGGTTTGACTATGCCCCAACTGCAATGAAAGTATATTTATGCTGATAAATTATCTGCTCCACAATTCACACCTGACAGAGTGAGCCATGTTAGCAGGAATGGATGGCCGCCTGGATTTGACAGAACCTCTGGTGAGAGAAGTGTGGAGTTATAAGGCAAGGAAAGACGAATTTGACCATCTAAATGTGCTCCTGTCAATCAAAGAGACTTCTAGGAAGAAGCCCATTACAAGTTTGATGACGGGCTGGAGAGCAGGGCACTGAATAAGCCATTTCTGTCTTGCGAGTATCAAATTTCCTAAAAACAGATGTCAATCTCAGCTCCGAGATGTGTCATAGCTAACAGGCATAACTACAGGGACAGTTACCATCACACACACAGGCACGATTTAGATCATTTTTCCCTAAGACGGTGGTTGACTTTCATTGCAAAGGCATTCAGGTGGGGTGCCACAGGACAGGGTTTCAGGGCTCCCTTATCTTATTTTCCTTTAGGTAATGGAGAAAGTTCAAAGCCAATAAGCAACAGTCAGCGCCGCTAATTACCGATATATCTATTTTTTAATTTGCAGAAACAAGGAATGATGGGAGTTTGACAGATGAAAGAATGATGTCACCCAAGCTCAATGTTTTTCGAGGACAGATATGATTCAACAGCAGAGGGGTTCTAACGCCGTCGCACCGACAACAAAGGGAAATTGACGTAGCAATATGATTCTGAATTCTTTTGTACTCTGGGGAGATTAATTCTACATACAAATTGAGGTTTCGACACCAATTTATCAACCTTTATCTGAGAACCCTCCGATGTTTTCAAATAACAGAGGTAGGGGAACCAACGTGCAGTATTTCAGTTTTCAGTAAACAAGGCAATTCCTCATTCCAAGAGGGGTCTTTGCTTTATAGGGTCTTTGCTTTCCTGGCTCTGCTCTGTGTAATGCTCCCTGACCCTCACCACACAAGAGAGAAAAAATTAAATAAAAAAATACAAGGGCAGATCATCAATATTTGACAAGTTCTCCATTTGGACCTATAGAGAGCTTCAAGCGACCTTTCTCCCTCTTTCTTTCTCCTCCTAACACCCCTCCAAACACACGCACACGCACACACACACACACACACACACACACTTCCTGTGGTTTTTACAGGGACCATAACCACCCCCATGTGTCCGCTACCATTCTGTTCCCCCAGGGCCGCTCAAGCATGGCGGAGTGCTTTAAAAGTCAGCGGGCGGCGGGCGTGCCCTGTGGCTTCAACTGGTTACACACTGCCGGCTAGACTCTTAGAAACCGCCAAGGACGTATTCTATTCATTTCACAGTAATCCCTGCTAAACCGTCAATTCTCTCTCTCTCTCTCTCTCTCTGTGCTTGTTTTAGTGGCGCTATGAGCTCTGATTCCAGTCAGTAGTAAGGGGCAGAGCTGTAGGAGCTGTCCAGGTGCTGAAATTCGGGATCTACGCGACACCGTAGGCCTACCGCGGACATTTCTCGGTGCAACCTGTTTCTTAATTTTAAAATATAAATAAGAAATTATATTGAAATTGTCGCTATCCCTCATGGAATATTTTGTAACGTTCTTTAGTATTGTGTATGTGCCTCTACAGTAGGCCTACTTCTCTGCGTTGTTTATTGACTATGACATATTGCTGCCAATAACCCGTGATACATAGTCAATTTGAACAGACCCAAGCCTTGTGGAGGAATACAACAATAACTCCAGTGTTCTGCTGGCCGAGAACCAGCCATCCCATTTGAGTCACAGTGGAATCGACTGGCAAGCAGAAACACGTCTGGACTGGCACAATATCATCTTCCTGTCTCCCTCTCTCGCTCTCCCTTGCGCTCATCTCTCTCTCTCTCTCTCTCTCTCTCTCTGTCCCTCCTTTTCATCTTTCTATTCACTTTCAGACTTTCTTACTCAGTCTATTTCTCTCTCCCTCTTTCTGGCTGTTTCTCTCCCTTAATATCTGTTTCGGTACCTCAGAAACAGAAATAGCCGCGCTTTTGAGAACACAGAACATGCAATTAATGGTCTGAACTTTTAACCTCGACTAATGGCTGCTGTGGGAATCACATTATCTGACTTGGTGCCATAAAGAATGGTGGTGTCTCTCCATTGCTCACGAAAGCCTTCAGAGCCAGTGGTAGCGAATGGAGCCTATGGGCAGCTATAGCCTATATCCCTGTCACACATCAGAACTGATGCGACCATGCATTATTCAAACATCCGTCCCTAAAAGGCCATGCAAGAGGACACGTACGTCCAAATTATACAGCCTAGATCAGTTTAACTGAAGGAAACAGTATTTGACACTTTTGTTGCAATAATTATGTAATACATACTAATTATGGCGCTTATATTTTACGCACAAGCGAGACACACCTCGTTTACACGTTACTGACCTCCTGCGCAACAGGTCCAAGTGACCAAATGTTTTTACTCACCGACTGAGAGAATAGGCATAAAAATAACCATGGATGTCTAGTAACTTCAGAATTCCCATTTTACGTAAGATGAAAGGTTCTTGTACACCGAGAACTGCAAAATAGTTTGCATAAAACGGTCGAGTGCGCGCGCGTGTGTGTACGTGCGCGTTAAAATCTATCGTTAACTCCTATTTATATAGCCTAATAATCTTTTAAAATATGCCCGTGAATGACCCAAATATGAAACATTTCAAGGAATTATATAGTCTACAGTTGCGGTGAATTACTTATTATTTTTACTACAGCCAGGAAACACAGGGAAGAAAATTAGATGATTTTGGATTATTAAAGCAACACAAGAATACTCACACGTAAATGTGCCCTTGGGACGAGGTAGCCATTCAACAAGTTCGGTACAGCCAAGATAAGTTACAGTAAGACTTACTCATTTGTTGCCTTTGTTTTTTGTCGTTTGAGACTGGCCACGGATGACAGCATTCACAAAATGTCGCATTAGGTGACACTGACAAAATAAAGCACGCACTCAGGTGGAGGGAAACGCTTTTTCTCTAAATACCAAAAAATAATCGGCGCAACTTTCTGACAAACTTTCAGGTGTCCACAAAACTACCCATACCTTCCAACAGTGTTTTATAACCTGATCGTCCGGATCTTTTCCCACAAGTTCACAGATGTCGCCAAATCTCGACGATCTCCAAACAGCTTGTTTCGTTTTACGCAGCGCTGCTTATGGCGCAGTATTTGCTGGAATGCGCACGGTTGAAACTAGAGACATTAAAGTAGTCTGAAAGGCGTCCACAGCAGAAGAATAAACCAAAGTCGACCAACACGTGTTGTCCAGTATCACAGAACCGTTCCCAGTTTACCTACAGCAAGTGTTCCGTAACGAGTGAGCTTATTATTATCAGCCCAACCGAGTTGTGGAGGGGTGAGAAGAGGGAGATAAGCAATCTGCCTCCAGTGGAGCCGCTATGTCCAGTTCCATAGCAGCTCCGCGGGGTCCTAGAGACAACAGTAAACTCACCAAGTCACTTTCCTGCGAGATTTGGCGGTTCGTTCTATTGACTCGCTTTTGAGATCGGGAAAGGGGTGTAACTGGAATGCTTTTTCAATTTTAATTTGATTGCATTTTTTCCAACGACCGGACCAAAGATTTATCTTATGAATAAACTACTACAATATTAAGAAACAACGAAATTTTAGTGTTGTAATAGCCACCCGCTAAAATGTAAAATGTAGTCTATACTACTTTGTTTCGACAACGCAACTCTAGTGTGCATCATATAGGCAGTTTCACAGTGGAAAAGTCAACTGATTAGGAAGAAAAAAATCATTACCTGCACCCCTAATTTGGTTATCAGCCTATAGTAGTTTTGATCAACGGCACTTGGCTATAACGCGGTCTTTATCGCTGTCAACACCCCCCGCCGCCTCCATAGAAAATGCCAAAAAATGCTTACCTTCCATCTACAATTACGGCCAATTGGCGGGCAAACGCCTGAAAACTCCCCGGGAGAGAAAATTTTTCGGTGTGTGGCGAGCACACATAGCTTCCAGTAGGAGCGGGATGTGCGCTCCCGCGGCGAGGAGTCACAGATGTCACCTCGCCACTACTGGGTGCCAAGCAGCGTGCAAACAACTGTCGTGACAGGTCTCTCTGAACGTGCATTTTAATTCTGGTGTGAGGCCGACCAGTGCAGATTACTCGATACGTTCAACCGCGCCCATATGTGAAGGTTATTGTGGCTGTGTGCTGTCGTGTCCGTGAGATAAAAGCTTTGAAAAGATATGTTAGCCTCTAGACTATTTGTGTGTTTCGTTAGAGACGCAACATGGATGCTTTTTACCTAGGGAACAGTGATGAAAAGAAACTATAAAACACTCTATTTCCGAATGAATGTTTTCTGAAAATACAGTTAGGCCTATAGATTTTTAAGTGGGCCAACCTGGTTGTCTTAAGGCTAATTCACAATGAAATTATTGTCGTTATAGCCTACCGTAAATAATATTGTAATAATACAGTAAATAGCTTAAGGTAGTATAATAATGTCTACTTATATTAGTAAGCTATACTATTTACACTGCAAGACATTACAGTAGGCTTAATCGTTCCCTTTTCCATCCACCCACCAACCAGCCATCCATCATCTTTCCTCCCTTCATCGCTTCCTATAGTAAACATGGGCACCAAAATGTAAAAACCATGTAATAAATAAATGTATTGAATAAATGGAGTTAACTTGAACAGACTGTATGCAAAACAAAACAACGTTAGCTCCCCCATCTTCCCAAAACACGCGAGTTGCACTCTGAAGGAAACACACTGGAAGACGCACGGACCCCATTATAAAGTTGCAGCGCCATTTCCGTTTTAATAAAGAGAGGTGTTGGCGGCGCATCGAGCCTGAATGACAAGTCTCCCTTCCCCCTGCAGGTAAGTGGCTTGTGTCAGAGGGTTCAGCCTCTGCTCGGAGCTAGCGTTGCTCTTGACATTTCCATTAAATCACTTCTCCAGGAGAGAGAACCAGGCAGGCCTTGCAGTCATGCTGTGCTCTCTCTCTTTGATTTAGATAACGCTGTACATAAAGAATGGATTGATACATAGGCAGAAAGGTAGATAGATAGATATACATAATAGATAGATAGATAGATAGATATTATTACACCACCATACCATTGAGTATGGCATTGAATCCTTTATGAAGAGCTTGTGCAGAATAAGATACTCTCTATAGCATCTCGCTGGTCAAAGGCCTTCAGTGTCCCCTGCATTAATCAACCAAGCCTGCTTCAAATCACACCAGAGAGCCGGTGCACACCTCCATTGCTGGGTTAGGTGGAAGGAAGCTGCAGCAGCAAGGATGTAGGGGTAGGGTGGGCGGTGGGGGTGGAGGGAGCCCTCCCTCAGACCGAGGCTTGACAGAGATGGAGGACTTGCTGTTTGATTCGGGCCCCAGGGGGTCTATTGATAGTTTCAAAGTGGAGTCCACCTGCCACGGCTTTAATCATCTGTGACCCCGCCAGAGTGCAGGAAGCCCCCGATGGGGGACAGTAGTGGGGGGCCATTCTGTGAGAAAGTCACAGAATGGCGTGTGTGTTTGTGTTTGTGTGTGTGTGTGTGTGTGTGTGTGTGTGTGTGTGTGTTTCTGTAATGCGGCTGTAGGCCTGTTTGTTTGGGTGCGTGTGTGTGTGTGCGGGAGTGAAATGTTTTAACAAACAAAATAAAAAAAATAAAAAATGCATTAACGTCGATCTGTTTAATATATATTTTAAAGGTATTTAATCAGATTTTCTCTCCGGAGGTGGAGCGGAATGAATCAGCGTCCGGGCACTGCTTATAGCTGCCAAATTAATTCAATTTATTCCAAAGCCTCTCTTAACGCAAAGGTTGTAATTATGCTGCGCAATTAGAGGGGATATAAATATTACATCACCGCCTCCGTTCCCTGGGAAAGTTAACCCAAACTTTTTATTCCTATAATTCCTTCTTTTTTTGTTGTCCTGCACGTTTTTTTTATGATTTACATAAAGATGTTGGGGTGTAACTGGCTTACAATTAGTGCTAAAATTCACACAAGCCAACTGACAAACATCACTCATCCACTGTACAGCAGACGTAATGGGAGGGTTGTTATGGCTGTTTACCATTTGCTGATTGCATCATCACCGGTGGCTGGCTTGATTATTAGAGGGAGATTTTACCTCTATTGTGACAAGCTGAGCTGCCGTGTGGTGGCACATGTCAGCGCCTGTGACTGTGCGACTCCCAGCGACTGTGGCGTAGCTGGGAGTTTTGGGGGTGGAGTAAGGGGGTGGGGGGAGGGTTGTTAGCGCACATAAAAGTGACTCTGTACAAGAAATATATGCCATTTTTCCTGGGAATCGAGACTTCTGCAGCTCAGCTTAAAACAGGAGGTGATCAGGGCACGGAAGTAGATGGAGTTAGAGGCAGTGTGTGCGCGCATGCGCGCGCGCGTGTGTGTGTGTGTTTGTGTCTGGTCTTCCAGTGTGCAATAGTGTGTGTGTATATGTAGGTTTAGGTGCATGCCTACGCACACACACACACACACACAAACACACACACAGACACAGACACACACACACACATATATCCCATGCACAGTATACTGTATAAAACAGACCACTGTACCCTTACATTTAAATGAGTACATTAAGAAATTGGTCTACTTACTGTGACAATGCTTTGAGATACACTAACGGTATTTTGTTTGGCTCCTGAATGCCGGGCACTCATTCTTAAGTGCAAATGTACACAGAGAAAGACAACCTTTGAATGTGTTGATATTATACAACCCCATAACTGAGGAATACCTTGCACTGTAACAGACTCGAACGGAACACAGTTTCATACACAGACATAATGTAGGTCAGAAAAATATCCCCAAAAATACTATTTTTGTGTAGCACAGGAATATATGAATAAAGTCAATGGAGTGAATATATTACAGTATTGGGCTAGAGTGTGTGTGTGAGTCAGTTTTAGTGTCTTTGATTGCGTGTTAGTGAGTAATAAAAGCAATTACATAGATACATAAATAAATAAATATAAAAAAAATGAATATATCAATAAATATATCAATAATGAATAATAAATAAATAGGTAGATAGATAGTGGGGGTGGATGTACACTATATAATGTATTTCTCTGTGTGTACCCTCACTGTACACCAAAGTGTGTGCACCTTGGAGGGGGTGGCACAGTTCGGTTCCCCACCAGGGTGGCACCTCAGCTGTGCTGAAAACCAGGACAGGAGAAGCGACTGGAAGCCAGTGTCTCTCTCCCTCCCTCTCTCTCTCTCTCTCTCTCTCTCTCTCTCTCTCTCTCTCTCTCTCTCTCTCTCTGTTGTGCGTGGCGAGCAGTGGGCAGCGTGCCAACCTCTCAGGGAGCTGTGCTACATTTCACATGATGGATAACATGAGTCATTTTTAACCTTAACAACAAATCAGTTCATCAGCGGCTCGCCGCGCTCGCCTAGACAAGGCGGCCCCGATTAAGGATGCTCCTTTTTCACTATTCAGGCTGGAATCTAAGTGTAATAATGTGATGCGCGGTGTAATCATCCCGTGTGAGCAATTGACTTAGCACCTGCCTTTATGTTTCAATAGGCACGCGAGGAGAGTGTTCATTTGTGGATGGCTCGCATTCACTCCGGGATTATTCAAATTGCCTTGAGGAGATGACCTTGAATACGTATGTCTTACATGTGAGAAGTGTGAAACGTCTATGGCTATCACACAACAAGCTTTGGAATGAGAATGAGAAGAAAAAGTGAATAATATTTGAATGTGATTAAATGTCAATTCCACCAGTGAATGGACTCATGTCTTCGGCCCCTTTTAACCATAAGTTGTAGCTAAAATGAGGCAGAAGGGAAGTCTGCAATAGCTGCAAGGTGTAAATTGGGGCGGGCAAGGCTATGGGTTAAGGGCAGTAAACTACTTGCTTAGCTTGCTTGTACGCATCCTTAAGAAAGATGTCTAACCATGCTACTTAATACTTGTAATTGAAGTCAACGTAATTAGCTTTGGATAAAAACATACAGCCACTTATGATGATAGGTTTTTGTATCAAAGCTTTCAGTGGTTATTTGAATGTTACAGGTTAGTTAAATCATTTAGTCATAGCCTCTGCTCTATATTGCTCAACTCTGCAATGTAATGCACTTTTGGGAATTTCTTTACAATAAATAAGTTTTCAAGGATACAGACAAGCCAAAAGAACAAAGTGTACATCAAGCAGCCTGATTGAGTGTCTGGATTTTCAACATCAATATTTGGTTGGGCCAGCTTCGCGAAGTTCATGAAAATAACTTTACTTAAAATCTAGATCCCACAGCAGTAAAGATAACACATCCCCAGAATCAGAATCAGGAAAATCTTTATTGCCAAGTAAGTTTTTTACACATACAAGAATTTGTTTTGGTGTTTGTCGGTTCATGTCAAACATTCTCTAAATAAAAGAAAGATAAGATAATCATGTATTACAAATACATAAAGTAATATATATATATATAAGTATAAAAATATAAACAATATAAATATATACACACCACTCTAATAGAATTATAAACTTCTCTTCTCAATTTGATTGCTTCAGCAAACCAACCCATCTTAGGCTACGTTCAGATTTGGCTGTTCAAACAATAACAAAGTCGTCACACGCAGCATGCTGTTAAACAGTGGCATAAAACAATGACCCACGGCGAGCTTGGTCGACAACGAGATTGGTCGACGACGAGATTGGTCGACGACGGCGGTGGGACCCCTCAGGTGGCCGGCAAGAAGCCTCTGGCAGCACATTTATTTAAATGCCAACTTAAAAGTCACATTTTGTGTTTTTGTGTTCACTTGCATTTACAAATAATTTTGAGACATTCTTCTCTCCATACCCCTGCTGGTGAAACAAAATGCTTGATGGAATATGAAAGATCATCATAATCTTACCTATAAACTTTTGGAGGAGGGGTCAAAATAATTTTTAATAATTGATTTATTTTCATAATTTCCTGCATACACAAGAGCTGAATGTGTATTTTAGATTTCCTCCATAGAGTTAGTTTTTTTTTACCAACTCAAGGTACTTGTTTTGTTCCTTGGCCATTGCCAGTGTACCATTTGGTGCAGCTGAAAACCTGATTATTGGAAACCACTGGGTCAGCTTCTTGGAACGCGTTGCGATGTTTATTGAATCACATCTCTTTGTCAGGGGGATAAAAAAAAATAATTAGGAGTGAATCCATTCCTCTGGCCAAGATATTGTTGCTGGCTTGACATTCATGGATGAATCTGTTCGGTAGAAGTGTGACCACTTGCCTATACTTCCCAGAAGGCAGGCAGCCGTTGGAAACCATCCCAGAATCAATTATCTTTGAATTGGATAGTATTACAGAGAACACTAGCCTGTGAATATAGACGCTCAGGAGACAGTCAACAGCGCATACCAGCGGCATACTAACACAGTTTAGCCCAGAAAAACGCCACCAATGTCTTTAATTAGAATTCCAAACTGCCATTAATTATTCATTGTTACTTTGATATGTGTGTTCCTCTATTCCATAAGCAATGTTATGTGTGATTATCTAGCATACACAAAAGCCTTAATTGATTTTCATTAATCGAGCTTTCCATTGTTCTGCAGAATAAATCACCTGGCTATCAATTTAGCATGCTTATTCCGGGCTATCTACGTTACTCCAATATATAATGCTACTGTATTTATCTTCCATGTTCGGAGCACCTCATCATTTCCAACACGGCAGTAAACATGGCAGGCTTCGACCTCTATCTAATCTAGTTTTGATCGAGGGCAACATTTTCTATGAGACTATTAAGCCTCTTGCTGTCCATAAATAGAGAAAGAACATGAAAGAGGTTTATTCCTTAATAATGTTCAGTTGAACTCAACAATAGTGGGTTAATATGCCCATTTATGTTTGCTACCTCTGTTCATTGCCATGCATTCTCAATAGTTAACCTCTGCCTAATCTACTAGATTGGAGTTAAAATGTTTCAGGGCTAAAACACCAGAGACTCTAGGTACCCATGAGCTAAAATGATTTAATTCATAGTATAGCCACTGCAATTTAAAGAATGTGATTTGTAGATTACGCTGTTTCCCCTCAATTATTTCTTTACATATTTCCCTACATGTGTGCATAGATGCTGAAGGTGAGGGCATTCTTGTCCTAACCCCTGGTATGAATATGCACTGACATGCCTGCAGCTTGGGTATTGCATCAGGAACTCTTTGTGGTTAAAAGTAGGGGGAAGGGGAAGTAGATTTTTTTCGATCCGGGCTTTTCCGTCACAACTTTTCTTAAGCGACGGACTCTCATGTGTTAGACAACCTCCATTATTGTTTTTCCACTGTCAATCTTGTCTTCCCCTGATGCAATACTTCTCAGAGAATAACTGCTGTATGTTGCAGACTTATTCTCCCATGGAGCTCTGCGTTCTATCTCCGATGCTACCTCCACACAAGCACCCAGTATTGCTCTTGTCATTTCAACCCACCCCGCCAGAAAAGCAAACACACATACTGTACACTTCTTCAAAGAAGAACGCAGATATTTGTTAACGCACACCAGTAAACAGAGGCGTCCTCGTCACACCTTGCTATTTTTTCCCATTTGCGTCCCCAAATCTCCTTGAAATAACCTCGTTCTCGAGAATCTGCAGTGCAGGCTGTCTTCATTTAGGTGCTTGTTGGGTGGGCTGGGTGGAGACTGCATTATTTATGATGAGGCAAACTGGTAGCAAGTGACAGCCACCAAACAGACATGAGAACAGCCCCTCATAGCCAAATAAAGCAATCAAACACAGTCGCTTCGTGTTCAGCAACGCCTCGTGACACCTACATTCATTTTAAACATAAGAGGCGAGACGCCCGAGGAAGGACGACAATGAAAAGCATCTGAATTGGAGGTCCTCCGAGAGCACAGCTACACGCCTCCCCAAATGTTGGTGTAAAAGGGACTGCGTCTGGTTTTGTCAGAGACAAAAAAGAGCGTGTAAAAATAATGATAAACACTTCTTGAGATGAACAGGGACACCTCCATCTCCACCCCTCCAAAGGAGGAACCGTCCTTTCATCAGAAACAAAGAAAATAAAACATCCACATCAATGATTGTTCGGTGCTTATACCAGGAAGCCGTTTCCACCACGTAGATTGAGCTACGGAATTCATATTACAATGCAAATCGCACCTATCCATTATCATCCACCAATGAACCCTCTCTGTTTGTCTGGATTCCCATTTATTTGTGATTCTGAGGACTGGCTGACGGAGACCTACTTATGATGTCCACGGTATGGAATATGAATAAAACATGAAGGGTCCTGGTGCGGACCCAGGCAGGGAAGTTAGACACGAATGGGTGGAGAGGAGGTGGGAGAGTCATGGGGAGGAGCAGAGGCGCTGAGGAGGCCACCGGGTCTGCAGACCAGGGTCTGCTGAGAAATCTTTTTTTTTCTTGCTTCAGTATGCGAGACAGGCAGCAGGTCCAAGCAAAACTCCTTAAATATTAAACACCAACCACCTTCAGTTTTTCCTCTCTATTCAATAATAGAGGACAGGCGCTGGAGAACTGATATTTCTTTGTGTGAGAGAGTGATGGTGGCATAACATTGAATGTCATGAAACACATTTTTCAGTAACACACACATCCGCCTGCTAAGTCCTTTGTGATCTTGTGGAACCTAGTTTGTCTGTGATCATCTGTATGGTACTGTACACGTTGTGGGTGTGCAACACTTTACTCAGTGTGTGTTACATTATGTTATCCTCTGTGTGTATATCATATCTTATCTTATGTTATCTTGTCTTATCTTATCTTATTCTCTGTGTGTGTGTATCTTTTCTTATCTGATGTTATCTTGTTCTAACTTATCTTATTCTCTGTGTGTGAGTATGCAATCTTCTGTCTACAGTATATTCTGCAAGATTTTCACTTTCACCTTGCTCCACCACCGCTAAAACAGTTTGTAACAATGCACTAGTGCTACAATGTTGACTAGGGCATCCTTTATAGAGTGGACTGTTGTTCTACTTTACCTGTCTTGTGCTTGCTTGTTTGCCTGTGCTTACACTCAAACCTTAAACCCATCATGACAAAATGAGTCAACTAATAAATGAAGATGAAAGATTCAGTTTCAATTTATGCAATCTGTGTATCTCAACTCAACTACACAGGCAGAACATTGTTTGTAGTTCTTTTCATTCCCAGAATTGACCTGTCCCTTTCTAAAAAAAAAAAAAATCCTACAAATGTCTCACAAGCGACAGACCATTCTATATTTTGATGGGTCAAATAAGAGCAATGTCAAAGCGGTCAAACCTGTATACGGTACCCAACTTTCAAACATATAACTGCAGGCTTGTTTTTTCTTGATAAACACAAAATTGTTGATCTTTTCATTGCCGGAATTGATTTCATTCCCCAAAATGGTTTCTGTTTATTTTCCCCCTCTGGAGGCCGTGCGCTGGCCTCATTCCCTGATCAAAAGAATCCTGCGTTCCTGGATCTGGGATTAAATGGCTATCTTTGATGACTCACTTAGCGAAATTACAGTCTCCAAAGATTACCCTTCCAGTTGTTTTCTTTTTCACCATGCTTCAGTCAGGTCTGACCAGCGGGAGACTAATCTTTACACACCAACTTCCCTAGTAATTTATCTTAATGTGATGTGTGATAAAAATAAAACACAGGGTGGAGGGCCAACTAAAAAAATATTTAATTCATGAGCCAATGCGTGTGTTCATTAGGCCTACTGTTTATAGGTGAACTCATTAGCAAATTAAATTAAATAATATAATTTAATCTAAACAATTGAAACAAAAGAGAAAACGGGCAATTGCTGCCGATCCGTAAAATTAGATAAATGAACAATTCCTCACAGGTGTTACTTTTTTTGTCACTTGGACAATAATAGGAATGGAAGAGAATGAAGGGCTCTGAAAGACATAATGTAATTGATACTGGGGTAGGCACATATCTGAATGTCAAAGGCATGGGAGAGAATATCCATACCCCAAGCAGTAGCAAATGAATCATGGATACAGAGAGTCCCTGCTTGCTGCAGACACAGGGGCAAGGAGACTAACAAATGGAAATGAGCTCCCTTCAGGCTTTATGTCTTTCTAATAGTGTGGTTAGTCCAGAATCAGTAAGTATCTGGCGACCATTGGGAATATCAGACTAAACAAAAGCCAGTGTCTACCAACACAGCTTGTCCCCCCTTCTATCAGCGCTTTATTCAGAACCATTTCTGTGCTCTTAGAAACCCCTTAGGGTCATAGCACTGTGTTTGTGTCGTTAGCAGTACGCAATTTTCTCTGAACAACATGCTAATGTGTATGAACATGTTACTGCGTGTCACGATGAGATAAGGTAAATACAGTATTTTAACCTTTACATGAATAATAGTGGATGAAAAGGCTCTGTAGTGTCAAAGGAATCTGGAAGGTGACTGTAGCCTATATGGTTAACAATGCAATCTACTGACTTTAAAAGCACAGAAGATAACCTTTGACTGACCTCTCTGGCAAGTGACTATTAACAATACATTCCCCTCTGTCTGTAACATCTGTTGATATGCCCTTAAGTGAATCAATTGCTCCATCAGGGCTGCAACCAGTTGACATCTGGGCAGGATGGGTTTAAATGTGTAAATTTAGCAGTGTAATGTGGCAATGTATGATCCTAGGGACGAAATGGTGCATTTGCGATTATAGAACTTCTCTCACTATATCAGTAGGGTATTCTCTATGCACATATGCATGTTATGGAGAATAAGATCATTTGTTCATGAGCCGCAAAAATGAAGTGAATACACATTGCACACAGGCTGGTGTCCAATATGTTGGAGCACATGGCAAAAGAGTTATGTAAGTAAACACAAACCAAACCTCTTACCCTTATACTATGGATTATTTTCCACTGGGACTGCTGCTGTGAGCAATCCATGAAAACACAATGAAATGCTTTTGCTCCATTAGACTTTTATATGGGCCACGCTATTTTTTTTTCTGGCGGGCAAAAAGAGCAGGGTGTTTTTCTTTAAGAGAGATTGTTTAAAGTCACTGGTGCCATGACACATATTTATCGCTTTATTTACAATTCAGAACTGTGAGTGTCCCTTGGGATGGTACTTGGCAAGTTATAGTATGCTTGCAGTGGAACAATGTGGTGTAGCTACGATGCTAGACGGAGAAGGAACAAAGAAAATATTCTCACTAGGGAAGGATTGTATACTGAGTAACTGTCAACAGCAATCCCAGATGGAAATGTGGAGGGAAAATAAAAATGTTTCGTAAAATAACTGCAATCATCTAGAAATGAGTGTTAAGATTTCCAGAGGAAGGGTGAATTAACAATATTTATGAATGTTCATGATGACAATATACTGAATTCACATGCTATGTGAAAATTCCCCACTTCCGACCCCTGCATTATATCTCAATAAATGAAAAGTCAACAATATCCCCTTTAATGGAGCACTCCATCAATTTCCCAGTCAACTGTATCCTCCCCAATCTGTGCTTAAGTGTTAATCCCTTTATAGAAGGACGATTGTGAATTTGGCGCACCGCAGATAGGCAATAAACCCCTTTGTCAAGGTTGTGGGCTGTGTGGTAACAGGGCCCAACAGGGCACTATGTGGGTGCGTTTCAAATGTTGCGTCCATGTCACTTGACAGCTGTGAATGGCAGAGACAGAGGGGTCATAATGTTGGATCTCATCCCCCTTTCTGACGAGGGGCACGCAGAGACACGATCACCTCTGTCAAGGCAATCCAGAGCTCCGCTGACAGATCACTGATACCTGGGCTTTAAAAGAAATGAGAACGAGAGCAAGGCTAGGGCGCCATAATCCCCCTGGAAAGGTTTTCCATCTGTCACAAACGGTGGTGACTGGGCTTGGGTAATTTCCCCACAGGATTTACAGAGAACATTAAAAAGGGAGACGTGCAGACCACCTCGGAGAGATGGGAGGCAGTCAGCAGCAGAAATACCAGGTATGGGGGGAATATAAGGATCCCTCCACTTCATTTTAGATGGAAAGCCAGTGCAGATGTACTGTATGTATGTCTACGTTGGTTTACTGTTGATGAAAGCTTATGACATGTTTGTAAGGACAAGAACTGGTATAATACACACAAAGTATATTCTGTTGTGAAAGGGGAATCTTGACATAGCCCAGCTACCAGACTAGCTGCACTGGCTGCTAACTCTGCGAGCTTCTCGTTGAGCTGTCAATCAGTTTGTCATCAGCCTCTATTCAAATATTTGACTGCTACGCTCGGTCAAGGTCCACATGGACTCGTACGGCGTAAGTCCATGGCACAAGTCGATCTAAGGTGTGGCCAATACTTTTTCGCTAATTTCAGTAGGCCGGTAAGCGGACCAGGCGGAGATGCGAGCTGGGAAATTAGCAAACACACCCAGGCGAGAGAGAAAAACCACTTTGCACCCAACGAAATTGCCATTACGTCTGCGTTAGCAATACCGCTGGCCTTGCGCAATCCGTAGACTAGAGCCCATAGAGCGTCATCTAAATGCCTGAATGCAAAAGGTATTTGACATCTTATTGTTTATAATACTGTGTGCTTGAATCCAAAACGCGACAAAACTCCACTGATCAAACACTTCACCCTGCCTACCTGTTGTTGCGGAATAGTAATGAGAGCAGCAGTGGCCATGAAATTATGCCTGTCTGATTCTCACCCTTGAGATGCAGTTGAACAGTTCAGTGCTGGAGCGTCCCAGCGTAGATAAATATGCACTTTGACTGGTCGAGGACCACAAGCGTAACCCCTTCAGCTGGGCTTGTTGACAGCCCCCTGCTGCTCTACACTTGGCTTGTGGCAGCTACTAAAGTTTCTGTGGTTGTTGTTTATATTATGGATGGCACTTGTTAGCAGAGACCAGGCTGAGCTCGCTGAATCTAATGATGGAAGATGTATTATATATATACTGTATATATATACTGTATACAGAGTGCAATTTGCCGGGGGGTGATGGGGGGATTTCCCCCCCTCTCGTCTATATATCCCTGCCTCTGCTGAATTATTTGTACCCCCATTGGGGACAAAATGTATATAGACCATATAAAAAAGAAAACAACAACAATATAATCAGAAATGCGCTATCACTGTCAGCGCTCGTGTGACAATAGGGATGACACCGCGGCTACGCGAAGATCCTGGTTCCATTGGGCTTGAGCCCTGCACGGCTTTTCAGAAGGTCACTGTAGCAGAGATCACGCACACACCAGCAGGTTTGGCTTCCCGCAGGCGGTGCCTGACGTGGTTTATTCTCAATACAGGAGGGCGAGCATGAGCGGAAGGCTATCCAGGCAGAAGGGTCCAGCGTGCCCCTTCTCTTCGGCCTCCCTCTCTGCTCTCCTCTCCTCTCCTCCGTCATATAGGAGACAGGTGATAAGTCACAATCACACGCACCTGCTTCTAACCCCAGGAGTCCCTGAACCACACCCCGAACACTCCCTCTTCCATAGACCCCCACAGTCACCAAGCACAAATAGTCTATTTCAGCGTGAAAACTACAGCTAGCCAAATAAAAGAAAAATGAAAAGGATTCAGAGCAGCATATCATCATATTTTACAGGACCCTCACAAACTAAATATTGTAATATATATATAAATATACATTACTTGCTCTTCTGTGATTATATTGATTATTTTTGATTGATTTTATTAGATTTTGATGGTCATCTCAGTTGTGTTTTGAGGGCTTGTGACCAAGATCTTGAGGTTTTGAATCTTCAGCTGTGGTAGTGGTGGCATTGTTTTTTGTTTGTTTTTAACATGGAGTCCCACACCAGTGAAGCTTACTGCAATAGTACCATTCAGACAAAGTCAGATAATCTGATAGAAAAGTGTAGTTACACTAATAGGAGTGCCACGGTCACTTAGAAATCCAGTAAAATACACGCACACTGGCTCAGGAAATGACCTTCCATTCTGCATGTTCTGGAAGGTTCATTTGAACAGGAAAATAATACAGACAGATAAAATAAAACAGACAGTCATGAAACCATGTTTTTATTCTTGCTGTGTTTGTCTGCTTGGCTCCGAGTGGCAATTAGTCTTTTTAGACAAAGCACACATAAGCTACAGTAAGGAGTCGGTTGGCTCGCAGTAATGTACTGCAGTACCTGTCACAATGACCAAAACTCAGTGGAGCGAGAGACCAAAGGACCAGAGGGGATGTGGGGTGGGGGGGTCGGGGCTAAGCGTTATGCAGAGACAAGCAGTGACCTCGTGGGAAAGGTGCACACCATTCCAGTTCACCAACTGGCTCCAGATGGGAACTGGCAGGCGGGAAAAGCGGAAGAGAATTGTATCGACAAGCTGTGAATGGCAGGCTCCGAGGAAGGCCATTAGCCGCGCTGTCGAGCCACCGGGGAAAGTTTCGTCACTCCCAGGTTTCACTTCACCTGGACGCCGATTTGAACTCTCTCTGTCTGTTCTGACTGACGCGACTGCCCACCAAACGCAGAAAGGGAATTCTAACCAAGGCCCTGGCTATAGATAGAACCTTAAGGTAATAAATATCCCCGGAAAATGGATTGAGATAATGGTCTCACCCCCATGCGTGATTCCCTGTTTTAATGAGATTATCTCAGGGTTCTATCACCCAAATGACTGGGCTGCCCTTCCTTAAGTTTTGCTAATTCACACTTTTCTGCTGTTATTATCTGCAAGTTGTGAGGCTATTACCCAGAGTGCTCCGCGGGAGGGCCGTGGGTTTCAGCTCAATGGTTTTCTCTTGTCAGCCTGTTCAGAAAATGAGAGTTAAATAACCACTAAAAAGATGCTATGACTTATTGCGCGAATATACTTAGTGGTAGTTAAGTTATTAGGCACAGTGAATGAAACAGGAATAGGCAAAAAAATAGATTAAAAAACATAGCCTAAATGATGAACAAGTTCCATATCTGCACAGGTGAATATGAAAAAAAACAAGATGACGAGTATGAGAAAAACAAGATGACGAGTATGAAAAATACAAGATGACGTGAAACAACACAGAAGAATTGGGTAATTGAATCTAATGATGATGCAACACCTTGACCGAGAATGAAAGACCAAAACATTGACTAAAGGTATAATCTTATGGTAATGCTCATTTAAAGTGTATCTTCCATTTGATTATATTGTCAACATTGACTTTGTTTCAATGTATGTACATGGCATTTGAGGAATGATCTCTACAACTTAATACATTATTAAGGGAAAAGCAAGCTGTTGACACTTTACATCACGGTACAGTATTATTACAATTTATTACACTGCCGCTATTACATGGAGCAGATAGGAGTTAGGCATCTTGCTAAAGGATGCTTACAGGTAGGCCAACTCTGGGGATTGAACCCATGACCTCCTGGCTGGGTACACCCAGACCACTAGACTATCCTGCCCCATGTTATTGTGTCATCAAAAACATGGTAGGCTATACTGTATATGAAGGCTTCCTTCAGATCAAGCAGTTCAGGTAAAGTTCACCACAACAAATGGAATCAATATGTATGTATTTGATTCCATATATAATGTATATATTGTCAAATTATCCATTTTGCAGCACTTTGAAACCCAGGTGGAGTCACATTTCTCTCTTTATGAAATTAAAAGTAGTAAATTGCATTTCTAATACAATAGAATAGTAAAATATCTTCAGTAGTAATAGTAGTGTAGAACAGTCTAGTCTAATCACAAGAATTATGACCTTGAGTTCTTGCATAGTGATACAGTATCATCCTACTTCTCAACTGCTTCCTTTGATCACATAATGGGAACACACAAGTTCAACATAACCACCGGTCCCCAAACCGAGAAAAATCCACACTTGAGAGTTAAACAAGATGTTACGGGCTATCGCCGTGTTGTAAAGTGAGCATCTACTGTACGTGCAGATCCCACTTCCTGACAGTGGTGACAGAGCGGCGCGACGCTCTCCTGGCTGCGCCGAGAGAGGCGTCTATTCTGATCGGATCTGCTCGGAGCGGGGAGCTCGCGGAGCGAACGCTGTCAAAGCCCTCTGCCGTCCTCAGCTCAGCGGGAGACAACCTGTGCCAGTGCACATCAGTCAAAGACAGGCCTCAGTACCTCCGTCACCATGAGAGAAAATCTAAAGTGAGGCTGTGAATACATTAAAAGAAAAGTTTGCAGACGACATTATTCCGCACAGAACAAATACATCAGTCTACATCAGTTTAGATTGTACATTATTAATTCCCGCCATGCATAGTGGAAGTAAGGAAATGAACTGTGCTGGTGCGGGTGTAGTCATTTTTTTCGCCCCCCACCCCGGTTGAAGAACTTTGTAGCCTAAATCTCCTAGGGGGTTGTGTGTTATCTCTGGCATAATGCAAGCAATCAAATGGACACTTTTAAAGGTAGCGTAATAGTAATGAATAATCATGTGTATGTGTATGTGTCTCTGTCAAATTCCCCAGCAGTGTTCCCTGTCAGTGTCTCCGTCTTCCGGCCTGTCTATCACCTGTCTATCACCTTTTTACTGTATGTGTGTGTGTGTGTGTGCGAGTTCCTGCTTGTGCTCAGAGCCCGGGGGACTTGTCACAAGGTGGTTGCCCTGGTTTTCTCCGCCGGAAAGATTAACATCTGATGCACAATACTTAAACAAAGGAAAGCTAAAGGGGGCTGCAAAATAATCATCTGAGAAAGCTCGTGCTGAACAGTTTTTTACAGACGAAGACCTTCAGTGAACATACGGTCACTAATGAACACCTCCACCACCCAGTGTGGAATTTCTATACTGCCCTACAAAGGCAAAATACCTTAACTTGCCAGAGTGTAGAATTGAGAAAAATTACTTTAGTTATTTTGTTGTCCAGCCAAATGAATTGTAGGCAGAATATTGGAAATGTGGCAATTCTTTGTTTTTTTAATGTATTTGGGTTGCGCCCATGAAAAGATTGCCAAATCTTCTCTGACAATACCAAACAGCTTTTCTTTGCTGACTCTTGTTTGGTGTTGTTTGGTGGATCGGTGATTGAAGTCTGAACTAACAAGACATATTGGCAATTTCACAATTTATTCATTTAACAAACAGGAGCGTCAGTAGCGTGTGGAAGAACCATACACAGCCACATCAGCCTGGCACTGCCTCCTCATGCTGGTCACCAGCCTGGTCACACATTGCTGTCGGATGGCATCCCATTCTTCAACCAGCATTTGTCGAAAATCAACCAACGTGGTTGTGTTGGTCACTCTGGCATGAACAGCACGCCCAAGCTGATCCCACAAGTTTACAGTGGGGTTGAGGTCAGGACTGCTGGCAGGCCATTCCATCCTCTCCGCTTCCAAATTCTGGAGGTAGTCTCTGATGAACCCCGCTTGGAGGATAGAGTTTGTTCCCAGACTGTGCAGATATGGGATTGCCACTGGTTGCAGAATTTCACCTCGATATCTCTCTGCATTGAGATTGCCTCTAATGATGACAAGCCTCGTTTTTCCAGTTAGGGAGATGCAAGTTTATGACACTTGCAAGTGGGCAAACAGTATATGCAGTATACAGTATATATAACAGTATAGTCAGACTGTGGTGACAGGAAATAATGCACGCCAAGGTAAACAAGCACAAGGGACCCGCTATCCCTTGTAAACCTGATAAAGCAAAGAGAGAAAAGGGTACTAATGGTTAGTGAAAACAGTCTCGCTCTTATAAAGTTAGATATAAGACACAAACAAGGCACAAGGCAACTAAAACTAGGTCTTAGGTCAGTCAATTGCTGCTAGTAAATTTCCATCAGACCCCCCACCTTCCATTCTCCTGCTGTGTACCTTTTATAATGAATCAGATCTACTGTGTGACTCATCAATCATCATCAATCCCTGTCTGAGAGCAAGCTGACATTGTGACACGGGGGATTACAATGGTGGCATGCGCGCATGTCAGCCTCAAGTGGCAACAACCGTGGCGGAGTGGTTGAAGCTCATGTGGACGTGTTTAGCATTCAGTACTGCTGATGGCCACTGGGCGCTTGGCTTCCAAACAAAGCAAATCATTGTCCAAATGAATGAACTTCCCTTGAGAAAAGATATGGTCACAGTAGCTTGGCTAACTTGTCTTTTTCCAAGTGTGATGGAGAAGAAATTATTGTTTCATTAAGATGATATTGTAAGAAGCAGATGATTCAAACAAACAAGAGAGAACACAACCAAGTCAGCAGGAGGCTTAACAGCAAAGACGGTTCCAGTACTCCAGTAATGGAGGCACTACCAAAGCCAAATTCCTGTTTTTTCATGAGAAACCAGTGGGTGGCATCTCTCCCCCCCTCTACGTCCATCTTCTTCTATGGTCAGCCTCTTGGAGAGAGAGTCAACTCAGGTCTGCTCAGCAATAAACAACCCAGCCAGGTGATGGATGGGCTGGGTCTGAATGCTGGCTCCTTGGGCTCAGCTAAATGAGTTAGGCAGTAGCTGCATTTTTAGCATCATGCAACTGAAAGCATATTATACCAGGGCCATTGAACACCCGAATACCTGCTGGACCTCACCATGAGAGTCTGTTTATCGAGGAGGGGAAGATTGAACGTGGCGAAGGAAGAGAGGAGAAAGCGAGTGATGACAGCAAGATCGATTAATTGAATGAGTGGACTAGGTCGGATCTAGTTGCACTGCTGTCATAAAACAAAGTGCACATTATGTTTTGAAATTAGTTAAAAAAAACAAAAGCGCTAAGAGCCAGGAGGCCCAGAAATGCCAGGTATACAGTGCATCTACTAGTTCATTTATCTTACTGCTGTACACGGGCCATGATAGTTGTTTGTCTCAGACAGACACTGAGGCACCAATAGACAGCTGTACCTTCTCCAAGAGATGCCGTCCTCCATTAATATTTGAGTTTGTTTAGCATTTTCACTGTATAGACAATGCTGGGAGTATTGGTTCATTTTTCCACTCAAGGTCTGATCAATGTTTTATGCAGCTTGACAATAGTTTCTTATTTTTTGCATTTCAACTCGACTTGGGACCGCATCCATACATGGTTATCATCACTTCTGGGAGATCTGAGTTCTATAAGGTAGTCAGTGATCTCTGCCAACCCTACATATCAGTGGTTTTCAACCTTTTGTGAACCCTGGCTGCAGA
The DNA here is from genome assembly GCA_027575585.1 of Percopsis omiscomaycus. Taxonomy (NCBI): domain Eukaryota; kingdom Metazoa; phylum Chordata; class Actinopteri; order Percopsiformes; family Percopsidae; genus Percopsis; species Percopsis omiscomaycus. The sequence goes on along the minus strand of JAODLI010011074.1, from coordinate 18,218 downwards.
AAATATGTAGTTCATATATATGACCACATAACTACATTAAAAATATTAAAAGATAACGCCAATTTTTAGATTCTCCAAATTCAGGCCAGAACCTACATCAACCAAGTCTTGGGACATTTTTAAATGACATCTATTTGCAGACAGGTGGCATTGCAAAATGAGCATTACATTTCAAAAGGACATCCTTGGAGCATTGACAGCGGAGATGCTCAGAACTCTAAAATGAATTATTTGATTTGATTTTGGTCACAATCGCTACAGTTGGAACAATCAAATTAGTTTAAAAGCATCTCGTTACGAACCAAATGCTTCACACACACACCAGTCCGAGGAATACCGAACTACCAAAGTTGCCGTTAGTAATCTTCATCTATGATCAGGACCGGGCTGGATAACCAGATCACGGAGCGCACTACACCAGGCTCTGCTGGTGTCATAGGATTACCTGTCCTCTGTAGTCTGAGCTGTGTAGGGGGAGAGATGGAGGAAGGAAGCAAGGGGGAAATAGGTCAAGCACACTGATAAGGGCAGGTGTTCTTTTGAAGATGTCTCTTCATTCTCCAGGGTGCCGAGCGCAGCCAAACATGGCCACCTTAGTATTGGAGGAAAGAAACGGAGGCTTTACCTTCGACGTACAGGTGCCGGTGCTTCAAAAGCTCGCTCTGGTAAATCTAAACAGTGCACCCGATGGTTGTTACCAAACCAGGGTACGTGTTGAAATGAATGTACTGTCGAACGATGGCCTCACCCAGGCTAACTCACATGCTTGTGCCCTCCTCATACACAAACCTTTCAATGTATTTTTCCTTCATTTCTTTTGGTATATCTGGATACACCAGTAACATTCATTTTATAGGTATTCAAATATTGTTTTGACATCTAACAAATGTTTTCAAGCGCTTAAGGGTACAAACAAGACTCCACCGCACTGCCAGTGTGCCTTCCCACATGCACACGCATTTGCACACGCGCACGCATACACACACACACACACAAGGACAACACATTCACATTTTTGATACTTTATACTCATAGATGCCTTACTCTCTAGATGTGTTTAGACACCGTTTAGAAACACACAGGTCATATCAGTCTTCTCAGAGAGCAAACAAAGGTTCTGCAGAGCAGGGATAACCACCTTGAGACTCAGCTTGGCTCTGTAACCGATACTGCAGCACTGACAGAACACCACACACAGGTGCGTCAGAAAGGTGCAGTCAGGCTATAACAATTCCAGAACATCTTAACAGCAACATTCAGTAGGCGTATCGTTAAAATACAGTACAAAATATTGTTGTTGTTTGTATGACTTGGAGTTACACAAAACAATACAATATTGTACATGTTAATGTCCCCATGGGGAAGTTACATGATGCTATAGGGCAATGGTTCTACTTTTTTTGTGGCATTTCAATTATTTTCCAGGTCAGGTACCACTTTATCGGACTACAACATTTTTGTCAATGCAAATGTGAAAGAAAAGAATCCAAATATATGAGTTGATGATATGATGGAAAAAAGAGTATTACATTTCAAAGGTTGTTCAAATACTGTAAAATTACTTTTGTGGTAAGACTCCAGGAGCACACAGATCAAATTTCAACAATCTATTTCTAAGTCCATTTAAATAGTAATTATTCAGAATGGTAATTATTTCCACTTTCTCTTACCTACCCTCTGTAGTTCCTTCGTTGAGTACCCCCATTTGAGGTACACTGCAGTATGTCACATGGATCACTTGTGTCTCCCATTCATTTTCAACACACTAGTTCTTAATTTGTCTGTTGTAGGCATTTTTAAATACTCTAGAGTGGAGGCGCCTTAGAGTGAACAGATCAGGTGAAGCTGGGGGGGATGATGTCACAGTGATGAAAGCCGTAGTGGTCAAGTCTTTCATGTTGATGATCCCTTTGCTTAACAACAGATGAAAGAACAGCTAAGGGGAGAAGAGAGCTGGTTCATGGTGGATGGAAAAGACAAAGCTAATGCCCATAACAGGATTTACAGGGACCGGTGGCGTTGACAGTGGCTTTAGTTGACCCCCGCTGTCGTCTTTGGGAAGTGGCTTTGACCTTGGTGGCGGATTTTTTACATTCGACATGCTTTTGGTTTCTTTCCTCTTATGCAAACATGAAATAGAATTTGGCTCTTTTGAAGTCAGATGTCAAAACATGAGCCGTCAACTTCGTAGGGAATAAGTTATGGCAGTACCTCTTGGAGTCAACATATTTTCCTTGTCTTACAAATACATTCTTCAAGATTTGCAGGAAGATCCTAAAAATATTTGCCATTTACTGCAAATTTGACATTGAGAGTATTTATTTTTCAATGCGTTTCATTCAAATTTCAAAACATTCCAAAATAATTCAAAATAGCATTTTTACAAATTACCTAAAGGACAGTCCCTCATAATAAGTGATAATAAAATACAATAGTATTCAATAATTTCAAGAAACTGAATTGCATCGCAATCCTCATGCTGGGCCTCGCCGGCGTGCAGCCTACCAAGCCTCCGGCGCACCCCTGCTGCTCACCTGGACCCAATCAGGTCCTGATTGCTCATCTGTTGCACGTGAGGGGAGGGTATATGTGTGGGGGCTTGGGGATGTCTAGGTGTCGGACATAGCGTGTGTCGTTTCACACGACTGTGTGCCAGTGCTTTCTGTTCATTATTAACGGCAGAGCACAGCCTTCATCTAGTCGATGAAGTCATCTCTCCGTGCGTCTTTGTTCCTGAGTCTCGTTCCGTCTGTGCCTGCACTTAAACCCAACCCCAAGTCACAAGTCATTACCATTGTTTGCACATTAGGCATTAGGCAAGAGGTGGAACACATTGGTCAAAATGCCATCGTGGATTTAGCTTTTTATTCATCTCTTATTCATCTCTCTAAACAATCCAGTTGTAGACGTCGTCTCTCAAGTTGCTAATCAGACTGTAAACAGTCATTATTTGCAATGTTCAGGTGAGCAGACTTTCAGCAGCATAAAGCAACATAGCTCCAATGTGTCGGCAGGTTCGCAGAGGCACTTCCGCTGTGCTCTCCCAGCCTTCTTATATGTGAACACAGGTGATTGTTCCCCACGTCCGTTCCCAATCCCGGGAGTCCCGTGGACCACGCCCCCAACACTCTCCCTCTCTCTCCCTCACAGGCAGCGCTAAACCACGCCCACACCCCCACAGCGATTCAGGGCCCAACCTGCAATTGACTGCCTCATCCGACAGTGTGCGTTACACATGTGGTGAGCAATGTTAACACGCTCTTTTAGACGATCTATATCGTGTTGCTTTGCAGCAAGCTGTTATGACGATGTATAGTGGTTTAGCTTGCCAGTGTTTAATTGTCTATTTCCCCAATGTCACCGCAGTGTTTCATATTTGATGCAGCCCCCCCCCTTCGCCCACCACCCTCGGTGCACCAACCTTTCCACCCCGCCTCCTCATTAAGGGAATCATTTCTTGAGATGCTCTAATGGCTCCTTAATTGTTTATGTGGCAATTTAGTTTGCGGTACGGAATCCTAATACCTACTCTTGGCACACAAACAAGTAATTATACATTTGGCTAAATAGATAATTAGATAGGCTTGACTTGACAGATTAGTGCATCTGTGGACTATTGGCTTTAAGACGTCTCGTGTTGTCTCGAGCGAGGCTTTAGGGGTGATGCAGTAGCGATTTTTAGTGGTATTTCATTCTCATTTTATAATGAAACAATACTGACCAGATCTGTATTATATTTGCAAGTTAATATGACACAAAGTGGTTGCTTTTATTGCAATTGAAATACATCCCCAGCCACGTAGAAAGATATTGTTCATCATATTAACCCTGAATGGAACAAGCAGTGGTCTCTACAGCATTATCCCAGGTATAGCTGTATATAATCGTTCAATAAACTCCACTCTCTGGAAATCCCCCATATTGGTTGAGTTCACAGAGGAATACTGACCTTTGACATATCATGAGATGGGCTCTGCATTATTGAGGTCAGCCATAATAACGGTGGGCTGTATTCCATTGTGTTGTGGATGATATTATTCCTTTTATTTTTACATAAGCACATTGATTGAGATTTATAACCTTAATAGCCAAACTAATAAAGTCCTCTTAATAATTATAGTTTCCATGGGCACTGGAGAATGTGTAATAAATCACACGTATTGGCATCATTCATCAATGGAAGTGACTCAAATTATCGGTGTTATTGTGGCCGGTGAGGGTTTAAACACCCAACAAGCCTGACCATTTTAGCTTGTCAGCAGGCTGGAATGACACAAGCCTTCCGTGAGCTTCTGATGAGAAATCTTCATCAGTGGAGCATCAAACAGCCCTGAGACCGCGTGTCAACCCAAATCTACACGCAACGGACCCTGAATGATTTATGCATTTGTCATTTCTCATTTGTTGAAACAAGGTGTCAACATTTCTGTTCTGTTGCACCATGTCATGCCTGCACAGACAGTTAGGTAACGCTGGAGCGAATGCCCTTGAATAGAACGACAAAGTCAGCCTGGCAATTTGCTCTCAGCCACACTGTCCATGCAAGTGGGTTTTCTCAACCGCTTTGCGTTCCTGACTTGAAGCTGCAATTGTGGAAGACAACCACCTTGTGACTCATTTGTAAAGCTCCTCTGGTGTCAGACTTTGAATGTGCTCACGCAATGCTTACTTGTGCTGTGTCAATGCGGGAGGCCACAGTGACTGTGATCTTTGTTTTTAGAGAAAATATCTCTATTGCTTTTCATTCCACCCACTTACAGCCATGCCTGATGGAGACACCTCTCCTGCTTTGATCCAATCTGTCTTTGCATAATTAACTGAAAGTCTTCATAATTCCTTCTTTGCCTCAAAAATTGAAGTAAAACCAATCTGGCATTGTCAAATTATTAGGTAACCGAAGAAAATGTGAGCTGTAGATTAAAGAAAAGGGGAAAAGGTGGTGGAAATCCTCCAGTTAGCTGCACCATTAAGCGTTTAATCAAATCGACTGTTTGACTCTAAAACCAGCATGGGCACCTATTTTTTCTCCGACACTCAACTATTGGCTTTTTTTTTTTTTACATGCACTGTTAACTTTGGAAACACTTAGGAACCATTTTTGTGGAAACAGATCACCTCAATAGAGCCAATATGTAAAGCTTTTTAACACGTAGTTATCAAGTTCTGTAAACACAAAGGATTTTACCTTGCATTATTATTTTCATTGAGGTAAATAGTCTGTCAATGCTTTTTCCTTTGTATTTTATTTATCTTTAGTATGAACAAATTACAGTTACAACACCATTTACAGTGTGCGTAACTGCCTCAGGTAAAAACGTGGCTCTCTGAACATTCATGTCTGCTTACAGAGGCTTATGGCTGCATTTGTGTTACGTTGTACTGTATATGTTTGGATCCACATTGTGCTATCAAAGTCCTCGTCTGCATCTCCCTCTGTCAGTCACACTTGCAGACAGACAGGCTCGTACACAGAGTTTGGGTGAGCTTGCCCTCGTCCTGCCAGTGCAGCGTCTGACAGACAGGCTTTTTCCGTACGTGTCAAAGGAAGTGGTCTGGTGTAAACCCTGGGGAGTCACTAACTGAACGCAGAACAGGAGAGGAGAGAAGGTGAGATACTGAGAAAAGCAGACAGAGGCAAAGAGATGGAATAAGGAAGAGAGGGAAGGGCAAGGAAAGAGGATGAAATACTAACAAAGACAGCCTGAACGAGAGAAAACATCAACAGGGAATTGTTAGAAAGAGTTAGGGAATAGAAAAGAGAGAGACAATCAGCGACAGCCAGAGAGTTTTTATTGAGAGAACGAGAGGAAAAGAGAGAGAAAATAAGACAAGGAAGGGGGGGAGGGAGAAAGAAAAGGTGCCCCAGGCTAATCCATGTGTGAGGATGGCAAGGCATGAGAACTCTCTGCTGATGCTGAAACAAGACAAAACAACACGCCCAGCTGTATAAACCTCAACACCCTTTCCTTCTGTGTAAATGCATGAGCAATACCCCCAGCTCTCGCCTTCCAGTAAGTCATTTTAGGAAATTCACTTTAAAAAATTGGGGAAATCTGAAATCCTTCAATTTTACTATAAATGCAATTTGACTATAAATGCAAGATAGTTACGGTAACATAATGAATAATGTTTTCTGAAATGCCTTTTTTTCCACCAAGATTGTTCCTGGGATCTATATAATATATATATATATATAAAGGTGTGACTCCAAAAGGAGTTAACCACAAGAAAACAGTTTTTGAGTGTAAAGGTTTTGTGGAAGCTGATCATCTTTAATATAATTTGTCTGTGCTTTGAAAGCCCATAAAGCAAAATATGTACTCGTTTATATTTGCACATTATGACTAATAAGCCTGTGTGTGTGTATATATACAGTATAACACACAATTCCTATGTGTTTTCATATTCTACAATTACTTTGTTTTGGATTTATAGATTGAAGAGTATACACTCACATACAGTACTTATATCCTGTATGTGGCTGAAAATGGCTGGTTTAAAGTGAATATGAAATGGAGAATTACAGCACCTAATCAGAGTTATAACGATTCAGACCTGAAATTCCAATGATAAAGGACCCCTGCACAATAATATTCTGCACAATATCCAAATATTATAGATGAAAGGGATATTTTGAGGGGTGGACATTGGAGAGGGGGATTAGTGAGAGTGATTTCTCTGTCCTGGCCTGTATGACTGCCTCTTAAAAACGTTGCTGGCTATCATTGACCCTTGGTTTTTCTCTGTTAGAATTGTTAGAACATTGTTAGAATATGGTCCTACTCATAGCTGTTTACATACGATGAAAGCAGCAAACATGAATAAATATGTCCAGAAGCATTGAAATCATTCATACATGTACAGACAACGACGAATCGTTGCCATCATAAATTACCATTATAAACATAGTTTATTCATCAGATTCATTTTTTTCATCAAAAATAATAATTTGCAAAGGATTATTTAAGTACATATGTATCATACTAATATTGTCAAAGTACTGTACTACTGAAACTATAAACTGTTCCCTAAATAAATAAATTTTCCATATGTTTCAGTGAGGCAGTTTCAGTGGGAGAAAATTTGCATTTTCATGCAATTTACTTGGTGTGCTTAATGACCGAGCAAGATAATATTTACTATCCCAATGGCCATGATAATGCAATAAATGTTTAATGTAAATATGAATACTTTGGATAATGCAAAAAGCAGTAATGCTTATCATTTTGTGCATGAATATTCAGCAATGGCACATTTACCAAGCAAATTATTGGCCCTGAGATTATTAAAAATGTATTCAGATGGTTTAAAGCCTGAGATTTAGAAATTAAAAACTTCAAATTGGCTCAAATTAGTTTGTTGCAGATTTAATTCCAAACATGTAAACAGCAATAATAATCACTCTTTCATAATAGGTTCTTTGTGGTGGGATGCCGTGCAGTTTTATCTGATCCAGTTAAATCCACCTGCAGGATTTGATACAACATGGCAACATTTGCCAAACCATCACCATATAAATGAGGTAGGATTATATAGTGATGCATGGAGCCGGCTGATACTAGCGGGAGCCTGAATGCCTGAGGCTATCATAGAAAGATATACACCAGTGTCCCTTCTGACAGGCCATCAAGGAAAACAAACTTCCTACCAGACAGACGGACAAACAGACAGATCGATAGCTAAAAAAAACAAGGAGAGAAATATTGTAGGGTAAGATAATTAATTTCTCCTCACTTTATTTTAAGTATTTTATGCTAGGCTGTAGGTTCAAGATCATTCCAGCTACGGTAGCTTCAATTCCAGCCGAAGGGTTGTGGATTCGGTCCTCAATATGCCCATGCTCCCTAATACCTGTAATTATACTCACTGTGAATGGCTTTGAATACATTCACAGGATAAATGCAGTGAATATTTACTTTCTAAAACCACACATCTGTTTAGTTTCACACGTTCTTTACATTACCAGTCACACTTTGAGATACCCAGTGTTGTACTGTACAGGATGTGTGAAATGAAAGTGGATTATGCCCCTTAATCTCCAAACTGGATTAGGATGCCATATGCAGAGTTTGGACAAATCCATACCTGTCTACATGCAGTGGTGCGGCGGCCCCCGTGCATTACGTGTTTAGTATTCCCTAGCAGGTCCAGGACTTTCCTTTCACAAGGCTCGCCCCTCCTCTTTCTATCTATTGAATTCTAATAGAATATTTAAATGTAAAGACGTGTTGTTACGCATGACAAGATGAAGATACAATTCCCTGCGGTGTCCGCATCTCCACAGACCGATGAGGGGGGGACCCTGCTCCACTTTGTGGCAACGCAGCCTCACTTGGTGAGAAATGTTTGTTTGAATGCATTTGGCAAACAACTCATGATGTGAATCAAAACGTAATACAATGCTAAATCGACAGGGATGAGAAATAGTTATAATCTCATTATAGACATTATCTCAATGCCAAAAATCTTTGATGAGATTGATTTTTGATTTTTTTTTAATAGAATGTAATTATAGAATAATACCAGCATAATTCTAAAACAAAATTGAATACTTTAAATAAGACTTAATTGTATTTCTAGGCTGGCAAACACAACCACAATATTCTGGCACCCCAAAGTAATTACTTTGATCAACTAATTTCCTTTCAATGCTAAATTAATTAAAGCAAAGCAAAATCTATTCAATTTTAGATATTCTTAAAATCCTAAACGACACAGGCTGGTGTTCCCTGGGGCAGGACATGACTCACAGAGATAGGCCTGTCACTTGTCCCTCTTCCAACGGTTACCTTCGACATAAATACAATAATGTTTTTTAATGTATTTTCTGTAAAAGGTAAATAAATTATGAATTCTAATCAGGCATTTACTCCGTCCATTCACAGAACCAGTTTATTGTAACAAACATAACTCTTCAGACGGGTAGGGGTAGGTGGTTCTATAGGTTGATCAAATATCTGGTTATTATTTGGTTTATACAATTCTCTCCAATTCTATGGAAGGTTTCTGGTTTAAGGGTTTATGGGTTGTGTAGTCTTTAGGGTATTCCTACAGGAAACCATAAATGGCAGAAGCATTAAAGGATGTGTTTATTTTCCTTTTGACTGACATCTGCCTCAAAGCATGGAGTCAGAAAATAGTGATATAATACATTATATTCATACTGTCTACTTTAACAAAACACAATCGCTAAGTGGCTGCTTTTATTCAAAGCAATTCACAATATCATTAAAATGTTATGTGAACCCCTGGCCTTAACGGTGTTGGAGATTTAGGGGTTTTGTTTTGTTCTGCTTTCATTGGATTCAAATTGTAACAGTGAAGCGTGACCTTGGCGGATGCGTAAGCACACATGGGTGTGCACACCTCCGATGTTGGATGCTGACCAGTTGCTCAGCAGGAACCCCTATATGTTAATGAAGCGGGAGTCAGCCATAGTATGAGACACCACACAATGACCTCTGATCTCTGGATACAAATACTCTCCAGTAAGGAGACCTAGCTTAAAGTAGAGCTGTCCTCTTGATTTACTACTGTGCACAGTACCTATCTCCTATGTACCCAATCTCCCTCTATCTTTGCTCATTCTGTCTGGCCCTTTTTCTCTTTCCTGCACATCAAACTTATTTTCATCTCTTGCCTCATTAAACATCCTTTTTAGGCATAATTTAACCGCTTAACGAAGCAGATAAGAACCATATACTTTCCCTTTTGACAATGCTGGACCCTATTCTAAGTTTTCAGAGTTATTTATTTATGAATAGAATATGAAGAACACATAAAGGATTGAGTTTCCACTACAGGTTCCAACGGGTGTATGAAGTGGCCTAAAGGACCATTGTGTAATATTGTGCCAAGCGTTTACAGCGTGAAACGCCATGAATCCTATTTAAAACATTTATAACAAAGCACGCTCTGCAGCATTATTTACTTACATTACACCAAACACTGCTTTAGCTAAGAACTGCTAACTATGTTAGCTAAACCTAGCGTAGCCTACTTGCTGTCGAAAGCTGGCACAAGGGAAAGGGAGTTTCTGCAGCGTGAGCGACTCCTAGTGTAAACAAACAGCACAATCCGGGCCGTCTGGAAAAATGATTCCTCCCTTTAGCTAAGGCATATTGAACAGCTGCGTTGAAGATATAGTAAATACAGTATGTCCACAAGCTCTACAATCACATTCTGTTCAATTCATACAACAGTCTAAATTTTACTCAGTTAACCTTTAAAGAAAGCCAAACCAGCCTATGTAACACCTGTTGGGGCAGAAGTTGGCTGACATTGTCCTCGCACATTTTCCTTGACGTATTGATTGGTCTGCACCTAGAAGGCAAAATCTGGATTCTATATTCACTGGAATACAAATAAAGCTGTCATAGATCTGCACCAAGCTGTGAGTAATGTTTCAAGAATGCAAGTTGGGTTTGATGGATTGCTCAGCAAAACAAATGTAAACAGTCCATTGGCAAAAACAATCTGGAAAATCGAGTAGACATAAAAAATATTTAGATGGTAGATGAGTCACCGACAATATGCACTGTTTATGTGGTGGAAACGTTAAACAAATCTGTGATTTTTCAGTGGGATTCCAGTGGGAACTTTAATGAAGAATATTCCTGAAGAAATCCAACTCCATTACCATAAACAAATATATGATCAAACTTATGATGTGTAGAAGAAATTTCCATTTCAAAATGAGTACACTCCTTGTGTAATTACCTGTGGTGCACTCGGGATTTTGCATGTACTAACCAACGTCTCCGACTTTTGAGTCTCATGTCGAGGGGGGAGTTGTTCAGGACACAGTATATTGACACAACGATGATCCACTCACCTTCTTTGTTATTCAGAAGGATCAGAAAACATGGCAATCGCTCAGTTTTATTCAATACATGCATACTGCATCATCGGGGGAGCTTTGGTAAATGTTTACCCTTGACTTGAACCTAATTGGCTCTGATAAATAAAACAAAGGGAAATACTCACAGGACAATGCTTAGCATTTCAAGGTATTTAAACATCATCCTTCTGCGCCCTTGCTTTTCTCTGGACAGTGCAGGTAATTTAACCCTAATCAGATATTGCTTACTAATCTAACCATCTGAAGACAAGGTTTATAAGGTTGTTTAATCATTGGTTAAGGTACACTATGCCTTCCCTTGTTTTAGATAGTTTATGGTGACCTTTCTGCAATTTGTCTTATAAATTATAAAGTATATACAATACCAACACATAACAGAGTCAAGATCATGATCTATTTATGTGATTACATGTTTCTTGTGAACGCAGAATGAATATTACCATAAGTAATATAGAAGTTATATTTACTGTATCACACACACACACACACACACACACATACTGTGACATCACCCGTTGAATAACTGCCAAAACTCATTTATAAATTCAGGGATCACCAAACTTTTCTTCTCTTCTGCTCTAAATATGTCACAACCAAAACGTCAGGGAGGTTTTGTTGCATCCATCTCCCGCACACGTCAACCAAACCACACAGAAGCTTTGTTAATTTGTCAGTTTGAGATTCAGAACAAGATACTTCAACTAGAAGAATGGCAGTTGATAAATGACTGTATGAAAAGAGGGAGGTTTGTGAAATCAGACCCTAGAGAGTGCAAAGAAATGCCTTGCCGCCTGTCAGTCCGCAACTCATCTGAAATGGTCGGGCCAGTATGTTTACTGCTGAACTTGTTACCCACAAGGAACGAGACAAACACAGAACCAGATTGGCTAATATACAGTATGTGGGACGTAACATTTCACTTTAAAGCTACATGCCTATTCTTTCCTCAGCTGTGTTTGTGCACGTCCAATGTTCAGTTTTTCAAAGAAAATATATAATGACTTTTTTGAAAAGGCAACGGCTTAAGGTATGGCTCTATATGCAGTAAAGCTTCCAATCTAAATGATAGGAAATGGGTTTGCCATATAGCTCTGCTGTATGAGAAGAAGGGAAGAGAAAAAGAGAATTCTCTCAATCACTACTCAATGACACGCAATTCAATGTTTCTTCTGTAATCCAGCATCTAAACAACAAAAAAACAAAAACAAAAACAGGTGACTGAGAGATGAAAATTGGTGCACTATTTGAAAGACACTTGAATGTTTATGGTGATTGACAGCTATAAACACATACATACATAAAATAGAGGTTAAAAGGGGTTCATTTGCATCCATAACAAGGTGGTTCTTGACAATTTCCCAGGTGCTCGCTGTGGGAAACTTTCGGGAGATAATGATCCTCCCTGACAGATTTAGCGCAATCAAACTTTTTCTTTGGTGCACACACTTCATCCTAACAAGGACATTTTCAAAGCTGGAAAGTGAGAACGGCGTTTGTCTCTGGGAGAAACTTGTGTCCAAGTGGAAGCCAAGAAGCAACACAATGCTAATAGTGTGGGATTGCCATGAGTTTTCAAACTGTTGCGCGGCTACTGAAAAGTCAGCCACCAGGCGTACCTATTCCACCTGTCAGGTTTGTCAATATAAAAAAAAGGATTGAACTGCTCTGATTTGTTTTTTGTTCAGTCTTTTTTATTACTATAATGAAATCTCATGATGACCGGGTGAATGCTGGGCCGTCAGCAGATGGTTAACATTCCTGACGATGCAAAACTGAAAAAGAGCAAAGATCTGGCTGGGGGAAACAGCAGCGAAGATAGATTGACAGATGGAATGGAGGAGACACCAGTGAATCATAGCATGTCAAAGAGCCCTGTGATGGCGACGGGAAAAAGAGAACCCCCACCTTGCCTTGAGAACAGTGGCATTGTTGTTCTCCTAATCATTATTCCAACCACATTTGGTCTGTGTGTTGATGTGATGCCAGGGCTTCAACTACTATACACATACATTTAAATTCGCAGCAACAAAGTGGTGCCATAGAATTATATGACACAGATGTGGTCAGCAGCTCCAAGCATATCATTTTAGAAAATAAATATTTTGAATTGTAAAGTGCGTTGAGGGTGCATTTTACTGTATGTTACATATTGTGTTGATGACTATTAACACATACAGGTGTTAAATGCAAGCTCATTTACAGACTCTGAGCTTGTCACTCAACTCCAACTGAGTCTTCAGATTGCAATCCATTTCCCAACACACCCAGGCGAATTGACAGCACAATTGATTTCCTGATTAATGTCCTGGACCGCCTACTGGCATTGAAGCCTTGAGACATAATTTTCCTGTGTGCACAATCAATAACGGCATCAACATAAATAAAGTTTGGAAGAAAAGAAAATTGTATTTAGATAGAAAAGCCTGAGAGATATTTATTTACCTAGTCGCCGGTCCTCAATTACACATCAAATTAAAAGTTTTGTTTTATTTCTGCGCCTTTCGCCGGAACACAGAACACTGGCTAAAAAATGTGTGTACATGGTTTAAAGTGTATTTAATATTATATACCTTCATTTGTTTGTATACCAAGGCATCCTTTCATCTAAAACATTGCTTAGGTCCCCATTAATGATGCTAATGGGGAAAGTTTAACCGAAGTGTAATATTTGGCAGAGAGCGTGCAATGAGGAAGTTGTCTGAGCGGTGGATGGCTGACCCCTCACTAACTTCACTGACTTTACATGATGAGCAGAGATAAAATATGTATAGGCAGTCATCTAAATTTAGCCTCCACCTCCTCCATCATCACTTCTTACGTTTTGGGCCTAAAAAAGGCCTCTCAAATACATCATTGTCTCCTCAGTACATTATGTTAGACGACCAGAGACTGTGATGGAGATAAATTTCGCCTTTCTTCTCAGCAATAGGAATTGACACATAAATGAGGGTGCATTTTAGGCAAGTTAAGTTTTCTGATTCAAATTGGCCAAGAAACAAAAAAATATTTTTTAAATTGGAAGATTTAGAGCATGCCCACTGAAAAAAAATATGTATATATTCATGAAACCAAAATATTATCATCCATCCATCATCCTCCTACACCCCTACTATACGTTACACATTGACGTAAACAGTAGAAAACATCTAAAAGCAACATGGAGCTACCCTAAACAAAAGAGCCTGATTCATTTGTAGTCCAGTATTGGTTCCAGCCGTGATGACTTTGAGAGAATAATTAAAGTGTGGGCCAAGTGTTGCCCAAGGATATTTTACATGCAGTAGGGGGGATTGGGACAGGGGGAGAGGGGTCCAGTGGGGTTGCTGGCCAGCGATATTGATTACTGCTGGGATCACAGCACCACAAGCATTGCTCTCAGTCCAACAATGTAATCATCAGCCCACTACTTGTAATGCGCAGGTCGCCACAACCTTACCAGGGGGGGGGGGGAGAGGTGAGATGGGGGATTGGGGGGATGCGAGAAGTGGAAGAGGGAGGCGAGCAGATGGGAAGCTTAGCGTTTCATCTGCCGTTGTCCTTTGGCTCGGGATGAATTTGGAGTTTGAATTTTCCAACTTTAGGGATGGAAGGGGAGGGGTAAAGGGAGGTTAAAAGGGGAAGTCGCGTCCCATTATCGTTACTTGGATAACAGTAGGTATAATGTAAATAAATATGTTTTGGAGAGGAATGTTTTGTGTAACACCTGCTCATCTCTGAATGAATTAGACCCCTCTTAGTGGAACAGGGATGTGTTCTCTCCACTGTTCAGGTCGATTGTATCGGCCTTGCCCACCGACTGTCACCATGGATGCTATAGCACTAGATTGGATTGAACTGCACTGATAGGCTGACAGATACTTAGGAAAAGATGCTCTCAAAATACAAAAGAGTACCAGTTATGTCTCAGTATTCTTTTTTCTTTTTTTCTTATATGAAAACTGACACCTTTGCTATATCATTGTTAGATGCAAAATGTTGAAATTAAATATTTCCAAATACTGTACGATTTATGGTGCAAATCTCTCACACAATTATCTATATACTGTATATCAGTGATCTAAATGTTGTGCAATATTGAATTACTATCAGGTTATACTTAACACATAAATAAATGTTTAGATAAAAGAAAACAATATCAGATGCATACTACAAACTGGACTGTAACGTTGGGAATCACACCCAGGGGGGGTTTACTAACCACCGGCCTGCAGCTGTTCATACTTTCAGCACACCCCAGCTACACACCAGACTTGCATTCATCAATCACTCTCATTCATTCATTGCACCTGTTGAGTTGTGGGGGTATATGTGGGTTTGTTTGGGTAATATTGTCGGTTGATGTTTGTCTATTGTTACAACGTAATGTTAGTGTGTTTAGTAGCTTGTTCGTGACTTAGTGTTCATACTCATCCACCTGCACCTGTACTCAGCCCACTCCATCCTCTTACAGAACTGTTTATATATACAGTATATTTAGTAAGGGTGACCCCGAATAGTTGACTGACAATCTCACAGTCAAATTGTTGCAAAATGTGGTATTGAAACAAGGATCATTCCGTTTCGGCTATACAGGGGTGCTGAATGTTTGATTTTTACATAGAATTGGTTGATTTCTAGCAAGAAATCATGATAGCCTATTTTGGTATCAATATCAGCCATTTATTGTTAAGAAATTTTAAAATGCATTTGTTTTATTCGTTTCAAGGATGACTTTTCATGCGTTCAGTCATAACGAACCATTGATGTCCCATGACAACAACGGAACAAGCCATTGTTTACATTCTGTAGCAGCCGGTAACAGTTTTGATAAAGGCAACAAAGTCTATGGAATTAAGATAACATATGGGATAGTATCGCTGCAAACCTCGGATATGAATATAATAAGGTAGCATTTCGTATTTGAACTTTCATCTTGGAATACTGCCTGAAGTTTCTGCCACTCCTGAACAAGATAGTGGCACTGCGATGGAGATTTAATTTATAATAGTCACTAGATTATTATTTATTTAGTCAGTCAGTCTGTCCACCCATGTCCTTTTTATCACCGGCATGAAATTCCCGTGGGATTATGTTTGAAGATTTGAAATGTCGCGTTGCGAGAAGATTCCGCCTTGTTTAGCCATAGTAGGCGCATATTTGACAGTGTTTTTTTTTTAATTCTGGCACGCCGTGGCATGTTATGATTTAAAAGATGTTCAATTTAATGAATATGCCTTTGTAAAAAAAACACATGATTACACATTATATGCTATTTGAAAACAGGGGGCTTAGCTCAAAAGAGCAAAAAACAAATGCTTCCTTCACAATTGTGACCAGTTGTGAAGTTGTCGGTTATTTGGTTTTCAACGTGACAGTATTTGGCAAAATATAGGATAGCAATCCAATCCACATGAAAGTCTATGAATCTTTTGTGGACATTGCTAGCAAACTATTGTGGAAAAAGTCATTCTTTGTTTGAATGTGTCTTTGAAGAAGAAGTGCCAAGAGTTGCCCTTGAGATGGTCAAGGATATATTTTGGAGTTCTTTGAGGCGGCGTAGCCCTGGGGCGTCCCTTGAAACATCTCCCATCTGAGGCATATGAGCCACGACATCTAAAGTGAGCTGGGCAAGTGACATCAGGGTGTTCCTGTCTTCTTCTTGCAAAGTGTTATCCTTGTCAACTGGCTGGCAAACTTTCCCTTAACTTGCCATGGATTCCAAGGCAAATGTTACTCCGAGGGTGACAATCCTGTGAATTGTTACAATAATTGTTTTGATTATTGCAATGTGCTGTCATTGAAAGTCCAGTTACAATCTAAACTTAATACCTATATACTCTTTATAACATGGATTTGTACAGCAGATTTGAATATAGTAAAATACTAATTAAAGATGCAGTGGGCAACTTAACAAAAGTAGTGCAGTTTCAAAATTGTAGTCATTCCTAAATGTCTCTGCTCCTAGTTACTAAAAAGGTTTACAGAGAGGACAGCCGCAGCCATGAAAAGGGACAAAGTCGAGTTTCTTTTGCTCTGAAAAGTCCAGGCCATGTGAACATTAGCTTTGAACAGCTTTGGTAAATCTCAAATATAAGACATATAGTGGGAGACACCCAACTCCTGCTTAGACATGGGTCATGAGAAGATTATTTTTTTATTTTTTTCATGATTACAGTTGTGGACCTCTATCTTCCTGTTTGGAGAAAAATGTGCATAATAAGTAAATATATTAATGAAAAAACACAAATTCCAGCGGTTGAGGAGGTACAGTATATGAGCGCCAATCATTGCGTTGGGTGGCACCTCACTGATGCCAGTCAGTGAGATTACACCATGTGTATAAATACAGCTTGGCAAAATGGATAAACTCCAATCAAATTGAACCCACTTGCCACCCTAATCTCTACCCTTTTGTGTGTTTGTACTGACACCAAAAAACAAGGACAACTGGCACAATATTGACTATCATCAAACACAGATGTTTAAACCCATGCAGAGGTATTGCTGCCTATTTGGTTGCTCTCCATTATTGCTGAATATCATTGAGGTTTTAAGCTTGGTGCCCTTTACTTCGAAAATAACATTTGAGAAGCATGTAATCTGTTTTATTTTTATGATTATTAGAAATCATCAGGTAACCCTTTTGCCTAACAGGAAATGAGGTCAAAATTTCTCACATTTAAGTGGATGTCATTGTATCAAACAACTAGTGTGTTATTTTCTACTCTGTGTTGTCAAACACTAGACAGTTTAGCTCTTCCTATTTTTCCAACCCTGTGTTCTTCCAACCTCTTGTGCTCAATTCAAGCAATTGACTTGAGGCAAATATGGACAGCCTACCGATAGCAAATCGCCAAGCTGAACCAGAATTTCCAGTCATGAAAGGAAAACTGACATCGTTTTTGTCACAAAAATCTGACAGACAGAGGAACAACAAGGGAAAAAATTGGTTGAGCTTTTCCAAGATGAATAGCATTCAATGAGATTAAAGGACTAAAGCTCGATGCCTGTAAATCAACCTAAATTTGTTTTTTAGTAAAGACATAGAGGGAAAAGGGTGGGGCCTGGCTTACCAATTAGTTATTTTCAGTTTTGAGTCCACTTTTTGCCCTCTAGTGGTCACAAATCAATCAATGGAACTTTAACATCTGTGCATTCCTCATTACATAAAGACATATGTCAAAAATTGTTTGGATCTATCCACTGCCTGGAACACAGTTAAAGACAGAATGTGAACTCTTCTGTTTAGGAAAAAGAGCCCCCATAAGGCTTTCTTGGAGGTGGAATTATCACTGGAGAAGGAAAGAGAGAGAGAGAGAGAGAGAGAGAGAGAGAGAGTGAGAGAGAGAGAGAGAGAGAGAGAGAGAGAGAGAGAGAG
>JAODLI010011073.1:0-76839 GCA_027575585.1 Percopsis omiscomaycus | reverse complement strand
TCACCTGTGTCTCGTTCCCTCCTAGTGTACTTAGTCTCTGTCTCCCCTTGTTTCAGTGTGGGTTCGTCTGTGTTAGTTACCTGTGTAAGTCCCCTGTTGTCTCGCCTCGCCTTGCTGCACCTCGCCTCGAGTAAGTTTTGTTTTTTGGATTTTCTTGGTTTATTGTCCCCCTGGCCTTCTTGCCTTTTGCCATGTGTTTTAGTTTTGGACTGTTCCCGTTTTTTCCCCGTTGTGGATGTAGCTTCTGTTAATAAATATCCTGAACACCACTGTCTGCCTGTCGGCCTGGTCTGTCTGCATTTGGGTCACACTCATACTTAAACCGTGACAGGGCCCTATCTTACACAGGGCGCAAAATTCGCCAAGCGTAACGCAAGTGTCTTTGATAATTTCAGACCGATGCATGTCATTTTCTTGTCCCGTCCACAACTCCCTGTCCCGAGAAGTGTGTATCTTTGAGGCAATTGCGCTATTGACCAACAAAAACCTGGTTTGAAGTCAATGGCGCAGTATTTCACTTTATTTTAAGTGCGCATTATCAATAAAGTAATTATTAAATGTAGCCTGATTGGAAATATTTGACTCTGTTACTCATCGTTAACTCTGTTTAAACCATTGACCATTAAACCGTTTAAACATTTAAGAGGTGACAGTAACAGAGTTGACATTTTCCACCTAACCTAACTAACCTCAAACTAGAATGTCTAAAAACTAAATTGAATGGATTTTCATCATATTTCTTTTTTTTTTTAATTGAATGAGAGATTCCCTGCATTATCACAATAAAAGATTTCACAAATAATTAATCTACTGTTAGTGTATCCTCAACATTTTGTACAAAATAATGAGTGAAAAATCATGGTATATCTCACAGCCTTTCAGATGTTTCCTGCCAGAGGATGTGACATTACCGGGTGCAGGTCACATGCTTTTTATAAGAACTCTACAGATTTGTATACAGTTTTATAACAGAGGTAACAGAGTTGACCAGAACATTGGGACAGACATATTATACAGAAAATAGATTGGTTTGCAGTTGGTTTCATAACTGTTAAGTAAAGAGTAGAGTAGAGTAAGCACAAAAATTTTTAAATTATATTTAATTATTTCATGTTAAGTTGAATGTATGAATCTGGAGTCGAAGACAGTCAATAAGGTTTGAGATGGGAGTCATTTAGCTAATATTTTATGTATAAATTGTGATTAAAACACACAAAGCATTCTTGTTATTCAGGTGAAATGTCTGAATCTTTAAGCAACACAAACAAAATCTATGTTTTGGAATCCAGTGTCTGAAAGTGTTGGAATACACTATGACACAATATGACTTGCACATCATTCTGAATAAAGTGCTGTGGCACATTTGTAGTCATGCGATCCATGTTTGGTTTAGCATAATCTCGATTCGACTCCCCGATGGCTTGTGCCGTGTTGACACCGTCTGCATGCTGTTGCTTAATTACCTTCTGCATTCCTATAGAGATAAGCGGTTTTAAATGCAATGGAGCACCATGAAAATCACACTAATGCTGGGATTTATGGGTGATTGTAGCCGCCGTGACATTTCATCTGTCACATATTGTTGGCATCACATCGTGCTGTTTACATGGACGGATGCTGTGTTAAATGCTAGGCTAATATTCTCGCAGGCAAACTGTCTGTGCTCATAATCCCACCGATGATCACAATGTCGAAATGAGGAACACAACAGGTGTGTCCCTGTTGCCTGTTCACACACGGAGATTGAACCAATCTGTTTGCACTGTTAGTGTAGAGCAGCAGCTCCAAAACAGGGTGGGCGTGTAGGGCCAAAACACATAGGCAGCTTTTCATTCCAGCAGATCACTTTGTTTAGTATTTATTTATTATTTTTAATTATTTCTTTACTAGCTTGTCCAACATAACACAAAAGCATCACATTTAAACTCAAATAAGCATGGAGTATTAGCATAGGTAATTATGCCTATATACATTATGTAATTGTGTGAGCTTCACTAGATGTTGTCATTTTCTCTCAATAATTTTTGGTTCACGCATCCAGTATCAGTAATAACAATATTTCTTGGCATACTGCAATGAGCTTTAAATCTGAGGTCAGGAACCGCCTTTTAATAGTGTTCCAGGAAATAACACTACAGGAAATATCTTCCTCCCTTTGTTAACACTTTTAAACCTTTCAAAAAAGGTACACTACATAATTAACTTTTATCTGTTGTCTCTGAAGCTCCTGCCAAGACATACAACACCTTAACTGTTGTACTGTACCTGTCTGCCCATCTGTCTCTCTCTGTCTGTCATCAGTCTGTCAGTTCTTCTGTCATAATGCCCGGGGGGTCTATAAAAAAGGTTTGTCCCTTTTGTATGGGCAATCTATATTGTGCACAGTGCAAAAAGGGGCAACCTGTCAAGCAGCGACTTAAGAATACCATAAATCATAAATAGAAGAAAAAATATGAATGGCTAGTCCACGGATCGAACTCGCAACCATAATGTTACTAGCTCAATTTTCGAACCGACTGAGCTCGATGGCCAGTAGCTACATCCTTCACTGTGGGTTTATACTTTCTGACAGGGACAATGCCATGGTCATTGTCAGCCGGCAGTAGAATGTCTATAAAGTCGGGTTATGCATTTATAGTCTGTGGTAACTCGCAACGTGTGCGACATGATCCCTTATAATATATCTATTCTCCAAGAGAGAAGACTAAAGATTAAAAACAAATACTATGGAAAAAGTGGGCTGAACTAGTCTTGCTTATTTGTTCTGATGGTTTTCTCAGTCGAGTTTGGTGAATAGCCTACTTCTTCCTGTATCATGCATTTGGAAACATGGTTGCAACTAATAAAATAAATAAAATAAAAACTCAAAACATTTTGCTTAATGATTGAAGGACTAGACAACAAACCTCCAAATGAAAAAATCATGACTATCAACAAGGAAATGAAAGATGAAAGTTGGTCGTACCAAACTATTGATCCGTGCCATCTAGCGATCATTATGGATCATTATCAACGTCTCTGTCTGAAGACTCAGCAGCATTTTGATCCCCTAGACACGCTATACCCTAAGTAGGTAGCTTCATTTCTGTGCTGGTACTATCTTGCTTGATACCGTCATTTGCGATTTGCTTCGCTTTACATATCAGTCTGGGAACTCTCAATTGAAAACCAGTTGTCAGGTGGGTAGAGAACCACCGGCCAATCAACATCCTGGTGGCTAGTTCATTTGGCTAGCAAAATACCTTTTTCACAGTGACCTGGATGTGGATAAGAGGAAGGGTAAAACTGTGTGTTTTTCTGTGTAGCCTCTAAACAAGGAAAAACCTTAATTCTCACAACTTCTAAAGGAACTAGAAACCCTTAAATGTGTTTAAGTTTATTTCCTGACCTCTGTTTAAAAATGTCTACAAAAGTTCACGGCCTGTGTTCTGTCTAGTTGAAGGTGGGCCAATCGCCTGCTAATGATTTGAACGTGTCCTATTAGCACCACCTCTATGAGACTGACCGCAGCAAATCATAGAGTTGTATCTTGAAAATATTCTAGGATATATGATCTTACCATGCAAGCCTAGGGTTATGAAAAGTCTGGCTAATCCATAATTGAATCAAATGTAAAGTAGGACAGACCAGATCCATAAATTATCGAGTGAACGGCTTTGGAAGAAGGCTCAAATGTGATTTAAATGTTTCCCTGAAATCTACAGCAGGTTCTATCTGTGCTCCCTGAGGAATGTCCCTCAGAACACTTTAAATGCCAATCCGAATGCACTTTCTCTCAAAGCTCCGCCATAATTCAGCACAGGCTTATAAAGGACAACATGGGACTAAATGCAACTGGACATATTGTTTTGGTGTGCATGTGTGTGTATTGTATTCCTGAATTACTTGGTCTGGTACTGTATGTGCTTTATTGTGTCAATCAGATTTAGGAATGGATAAAGTCTTTCATGTACTTCAAAAGTGGCCTTTATGCATCTGAATTATATTTGTAAGTCTACATATTGGCAGGGCTGTCAGTCCTGGCCATTGGCCATATGGTGTTACATAGTGGGACTTATATTTTCTGAACACATTAAAGAGTGCAAAGACATCACGCCTCCACAGCAGCACAGCCAAGTTTTCAAACAAATGAGAGAAGCTGAACTTGTTTATTTCTGGTCAGAATCCAAGCAAGATGCCATTTGTGAAATGGGAAGCTTCTTCCCCAATCCGTAATGTATAATTTGCCGTTTTCTCTATTGCTCTCCATCTGTGGCTGTGAAAAAGCCTCAATCTGTTCCATTTGGCCCATTGTGAATGCGTTTCCTGCTCGCATCTGTCAAGCAAGTATTGTCAGCTGCCACTCGGACTTCTGCAATTACTTTCAATATGGGAACAGAGGGGTGATCTAATGCAATGAGGAACGGAGGGATGGAGTGGGATGGTTGGATGGACAGATGGGTGGATATAAAAACAACATATCTGACATGCATGTCAGATATGTACTGATATTTTCAGTACATATAAGATGTACTTGCCAGGTAAATACTGCAAAATGTCCAATGCCAAACGAATGACATTTGCATTGAAGATATTTACCGTGAAGGCAATGCAGTGGTAAGACTGGAGAGTTCAAATTCAAACAAAATCCTAAATCCTAAAATTGACTGTTGGGTGGGTAAATGTTATTCCTTCTCCCCCATGCATGCATCCAAGCCTGTCCTCAGATTCATGAAGGCCAAGGCACTCAGACACCAAGACACATATTTGTTTTCTCTGAGGCCTTGTCATCAATCACAAAGCAGTACCAAGGACGTCCCATTTTCTCCTGCTATCCTGCTTAGAAACTTAAATAGATTGGTACAAAGGAATGCTTGACTGAATATTCCGCTTGTTGCACTGCTTTTGCATGGCTTTTTGCACGGCTTTTTGCAGTCTGTCAAACAAAAATAATCCTGTATCTGAGACTAGTGATCCTCATCCTTTAAATAGCTACATTATTATATTATTTGTATTATTATTATGTATGTTATTATTATATATGATGTATACTTCCTGGATTATGCAGACCCAAGGAAATGGCAAGACTCTTTGACTAGTTTTAATACCTTTTTTGGACAACGAGTTCTACAATTCCAAAGTAAGCGCTATATCTGCTGTTGGCTAGATCAGCAATGCCGGTTAATAGGAGAAAAACACTGTAGCGTTTGCTCTTTTCATAGTCTGTGTTGACAATAAGAAAATATTAAATTATACCAGCCTTATCCTTTAGATGCATTCCTCCAATATCCACCCCAGCTCACTACTGTATATTTGAAATGCTGGGACGGGGGGTAGAGAACAGTGGGGGCCACTCAGCACTTGCGTGGCAGGCCAAAAGAAGCTCCTGTAATTAAAAAAGTGAAAAGCAATGGGTAACATAACCACAATGGTAACTATGGATATAAATCAAGGTGTCTACCTTTAATGTCAAGTCTAGGACAGTAGTGTCCAACTGTCATCATAGACACCTCCTCCTGTTTGAAAAGCCAAGCCCATAAACAGTATACTTCCAAGGAAAATTCACATTTTAAGGGAAGGCTAAGATTCCTTGTTTTGATGCTCTGGCACAGCCGGCCTCACTAACATTATGAATTATGTGAATTAAACTAATGCATCTGTCTCCTGTATGCTGGACAGTATTTATTAGTCTGATCTACATCCATGCCTCTTATATTGGGTCACACCACTCTCTTAATGTGCTGTCCCTAATACTTTCTACTTGTCATCACACAAAAAGGGAGTTGGACATCCATTTTAATGATGCTGCAGACATTGTCACTGTGTGTTTTTGACATTGAACATTTTCAGACTTTGGTTTTCTGTTCGCTAAAAAGCTGATTTCTTTTATATGCAGAGTGAAACAAAACCCTGCCAGTTTTTTCCCCATTTATTGTAAACCATAATACTTGTGAAGAAATACCAAAACACCTCAGCATAACCGTATATCTACACCTAAAGCAAAGCAGCTGGTCAGTTATAAAAAATACAAAGACATGTTGTAGGCATATCCAATCAACCCTATGCTGCAATACAATGACGAGATTGTCCTTTAAAGGCTGGCTGAAGGATTTCATTATGGGTTGTTTTCTATCATGCAGAGACACCTTGCATTGCAGTGGCTACCTTTTGTTTCAGAACTCTAAAAAGAATTGAGTGCATATTTAAAACTATGCTCCTCAATTGAGTCATAATTGAAATAGAAGCCAAAACGTCCTTTGCAGCTTGTTGTTTATGTTATGAAACACACTGAAAGGTGCTTGAAAGGTGCTCATGGGGAGGGGTAGAGAACGGTGTGAGATATGAGTGCCAGCCACTCCGCACTAAATTGAAGGAGGAGCATGCCCTCTCATAGTTTCAAAAATATTTTTGGAGCGCTGCTTTCAACTGCAAGGGGAATGCTTGCAACAAAGTTACGAGTGTTTCTTTAATGACATTAACATCTCCATAGCCCCCTACCCCACCCCACAAGTGTTGGCAGATAAATATATAAACAAAGTAGTAGAGAGAAAGATTGTGTTGATGCAAACACATGTCTTATGTAATTCATCAGACATTAGGCATATATCTGAATTAGTGATTTTTTGTCGACACTGTGTTATTTCCCTCATGAGGAAAACAAAATTCGTATTTATTTTTGGCCTACTGGGTGAATTATTTAGTACTGTCAGGAGATGTCTAACATACAGTCTTTCGTAGCAGCTTTAGCTTAGATACATGGTTGTGTGTACATTTGTCCTTAGTCCTCCAGACTTGCCTTGCCATGGTTTCTATTTGGCAGGACCTAAAAAAACACATTGTGACATGCAGGGACCATCAATAACTGTTGGCCTCATAAAAAGTTCATTTGTTCAGGGAGTTGAGAACAAACTACTTTTTTCCCTGTTGCAGCCATGCTGATCCAAGACATCTTTTGAAATCATCTAGTAACTTCTGCACCGTCACAGCTAGAAAATACAGAGGGCTTGAGAAGGAAACAAATAGATTTTTTTTTATTCATGCAAGCCTTGCATGTGCAATAAGGACACTACAATGATGCAACATGTAGGCTGTAGTAATTTGCGTAAACCTTGTTTGTTGGTTGCTATACAATTGGCGATTGCATCATCTTTTACTTGAAACAATTACTAGTAAATACACGACACACTGCTTTCAACATTGTGCATCATACTGTAACACAAACAATTGTCTACAGTGCAGAAATGCTCAATACAATAAATGCAAAAAAATATAAATACAAATAACTGAATTGAGACATGATTTAAACTGTACTTATTGGACCTCACTCTATAGGCCCATGGATTATTCACATCAGTGAACGTTGAAGCATTGTATCTTATTTGCATTGTTTCTCTGACCCTTTTCTGCTTGAGCAAATTGTACTATGAAAATGTTTTATTAGCAATGTTTTTCTCTCCATTTTGGGAATTGATAGTTTTATTAATGGAAAACAGCTTAGTGTGCTGTCCTTGTATAAGCCCAGAAATCTAGGGAATTGTGCAGTTTGACACCCCATGTGTGCAGAATAGCAAAACAAATGCCTGATGGACATATCTGACAGGATAACAATTCCAATTGAGGCACACGGTACGGTGCAATAGAGTGGATCGTGGAGGTGAGAGCAGTATCTTTAAAAAGATAGGTCATATCAGTGTGTTATTACATGGTGCACGTTAGGGATCGGCTGGCAACAGCTGGGATACTGTGAGCCCATGACTTATCCTGCCCAGCCTGAACCTCAACTATGCTCTGTTAGACCAAATAACTCGGCTTAAGTCAACTATGTCAAAAATTCAATTTTTATTAAAACTTTTAGAGCTAAGTTTCCTGCCCTCAATTTTTTGTACATTAGTACACAACGTTCATGAGGAGTCTTATATATTTATAAGATGTCCATGTCTTATGCTGTCCATATTGTCTAATGGCAGCAAAACAAAGTGAAATGTGAATGCCTATCCTAGTATTTTCTCGCTTGCAACCTTGCATTCACTACATTTTAAAGTAGACCTTTTTATTTAATTGTCTTCTCTGTAAAGCCATAAATGAATTGAAGTGTAGCTTTGTGAATGATGGAAAGGCAGAGAGAAGTGTTTGTGTGCAGTAGTATACTGCCAGTGCAGTGGCAATGCAACACAATTGTATCAATTGTATCTGTATATGTAAGGCTTCTCATATAATGCCAGTGGGTTTCACTGGGACTGGGAAAACCCATTACAATACTTAACCCTCTGATTTCCAAATTCATAATTATTCAGCACACACATAGGAGGACTGACTGACAGTGAAAGGCTGACCATATACTGTATCTCTGTGATATGCCTTATAACATATATCTGAGCAACTTCACTAGAGTATGTTGGTGTGTAGGACATTCTCAAGGGTACTCATGCCGTGGTTTTTGAATGAGGAGAGAACCGGTCTGAGGGCAGCCTACAAATTGGCAACCTTCCAGGCACAAGCTTCAAAACTTTTGCTACCGCTGTCTCTGACAACAAATAGTCAAATGACTTGCTTACATGATGATTCTGCCTTTAAGCTAACTTAATATTAGCTTCCGCTATTGACATTATACTCTGGCTCTACTGGGTTATGTGTAGAGGCTAGGTCACAAAGACACAAGTGGACCAATTTATATTATGGTGTGTGTGGGGGAAAAGCATTTAATTGCCAGATTGATCTGTATGGTCTTCATTGATTCTTTATAGGGTTTGTGGTAGCTGTTCTATCCTTCTGGGCACGAGGCATACCTTCATAATATTGATGCGTGCCTCCTTTAAAAAAAAGAATCCGCGCTCAGAATCCAAATGCTACAGCAATATGCAACCTCAAACAACAAGATAGTCTTTAGCTCATTGTGGCTTATTGTGTCTCTATAGGTCTCTATAGCGTTTCTTGCCATGCTAACCTTTCTACGGTGGAGTGTGCTGCCGCCCATATCAACATATGACTTTAATCAGCCTGGATGTAGTGTCAGACAATAACATCCTTAAGTAACTCGTATGTGAAATGCACATAGGGCTGCATTTAATCAGGATTCTCCAGTATGACATGAATAAGACATCAACAAATATGAGGATTAGGGGCAAATGTGATTATCTTTGCTGCCTCTCAGGTTAAGAATATGGGCCCTAGTTTCCCGGTCAAGGCGCAAGTGAAGGCACACGGCTCAAGTCCACGGCGCAAGTCGATCTAAGGTGTGGCTGATACTTCCGAGAGCAACGGCGGCACAGTTGTAAAAGGGTTAGATTAAAATTAATCAATTAATTACGTAATTGAAGACAGCCCCGTCTTCAATTACGGCCAATCCAATCAGCTACTCTCATTCCCTTTACCAACAGTCTCTCTGTCTCGGCAAACTGCCAATTTCACAATCGACGGCGAAAGTCCAGACTGGTAGAAAAGCTTCACCTTGGAGGAAACTGTCAAAACTAATGTCCTTGTTTGGGAAGTGCTCAGTCGCCAAGTGTACAAACATGGCACCTCTAATAAACCACCACGATACACGTTCATATGTTTTAATTTGTGATTAAAAAGGTTAAGGCCATTATTTAAGTTATTCACAAAATAGATCACATAACATACACAACATACATAACATTCGCCTAAAGCCCAGAAACTACCACACAATGCCTGCATCTTCGCTAAGACGTGGTCTGATCAGACGGAGACACTAGCGCAATATTTGGTTTAATTTGACACCAAACTAGTACTGATTTTGACTGACACAACCTCTACTGCTCCCCCATGGAAATTAGCAAACACACCCAGGCAAGACAAAAACCATCTTGCACCCAACGAAATTGTCATTACCTCTGCGTTAGCACTACCATCGGCCTTGCGCCGTACGGAAACTACAGCCCTATGTGTGAGAGTGCATATGAAAATCTTTTTTATTTTCTTTCAGTCTCATTTACCTCAAGTGTCTTTCCCAATAGTATATTTTTGATTTAATTCTTTTTAGCATAGGGTAAAATGATCAAACATTTAACCCAAGGTCTGACTCCAAACAATTCCATAATTATACAGATAAGCTTAGAGTGACCAGAAAGAACATTATTTTGTGATAATTTGTATTGCATTTCATTCATTGGTATAATTTATGCAATGTGTTCATAAAAAGATGTATCTCCACTGTATCAGTATTGTTACTAGCACACTGAAGAATTGACAGCAGTGGTCGCTACTAACTAATACACAATGAATCCAAGATGTAAACGGTGTACTGTATTAGATAAGCATTACATACACAGCGTTCAACGGCAACAGGCTATATTCAACGCTTATTGCAAAAAGATGGTAGCCTACAGCCAGCTTACAACTAATTTAGCACTCGATTAGATTGTTCTGTAAAGAAGGTGCCCGTAAGAGCCCCATATATTACTGTGATGACAGCTCCACATTTCCCATTCTTTCTCATATGAGAAAGGCATGGGGTTTTTCTGATGTTGGCAGTTAAAATTCAAACCACGATGGCTTCCCTCAGAACACAAGGGAAATTAATAAATGATTAAAGTTTAGGGGAGTCAGGGAGTGAAGTGGTGTATTGCTAAATGACAGGGTAGCATCACCCTGCACTGAGGCTTATGTCTCGATCTCCCGGTGTGTGCCTAGAGGAGCGGGAGGGTTGCAAATGTTGACAGGTGCCCAATAAAAGGACACCTGCAGAACACCTGCTGGTTACGATATAGGTAGTCCTGTGGTGATCTAAAGGGAAACTCTATGACTGCACTTTGAAGAATTCTGACGATTTTTATAACAGCGATGTACAACTAATTCAGTTCGTTCTTTTAATTACCTACATTTACAATCCTTGACTTTAGTGTGTCCACTTTCCGTGGATTGTTATCACAGTCATAGGTAATACCTACTGGTACCTACTGTTTAAATCAACTGATTCGTTTACATTCATACCCACATATTGTACTGATTCTGGCATTACTCATATGTGTATAGAGTATTATTTGTATATGTCATATATAGAATATCTTTTTTACTTACCATTTCTGTTGCGGATTTGCAACTTGTTTGTTTTCCTTGTATTTTATTTTATCTTATATATTATATTAGAGCGCAATGTTGAGGGACTAAGCATCTCATAGCCAGGTTAACATCTGTATGTTTTGTCTGTGCTAATGACAAGTTTTTTTTTTCCTTTCAGGTGTGACATTTCCCCAAAAGTTTACATTGGGTGTCAAATAGCAGTGGTTGCTCCACCTGAGAAGACAGACAGTAGGCCAACTTTTTTACGCTCCCCCATGGGCCCATAGCTATTTTACTTGACCACTGACTTAGTATAGCTAAATGACATGAACTGGAAAGTGACCGAACAAATCCAGTATAACTCTGACCTTTCCTTACTTTAAGGGAAGAAAAGTGAATGTAGTTCATAAATTCAGTGAGCTCTGGGACCCCAAAATTCCACACAACCCGTTTTGATTTGGATCTGTTGCAAAGTTCAAGAAACTCCTGTACCAACCTGATTGTGTCATCTGCTACTTCAGGGAGAGTGAAGCTCAATGAGGGCTGAGATATGCTAGCTACAGTTTCCCTTCAGAACCTATAACCCTGAATAAGTCAGGGCATTGTTAATAGTATTTTTAGTCTCTCCTGTTAAGCTATATCCCATAGGTCTTACAGTCCATAAGAAAAGTGCTAGAGGTCTCTTGATAATCTAAAACCACTTACTTGTTACGATTAAAGTTAGGTCATTTAGCAGACAATTTTATCCAAAGCAACTTAAAATTAGTACAATTACAAGTGTTACTTGTTGATTGCCACTCTAGCTTACACTTTTAAAGGCACACACCTCAATTTATGTCCAGAGATTCTCTTGTGGTTGAAACCAGCATTACAAAAATATTGTTGTTAAGGTTTTAAACCGGAACTTTTTGGGGGGCATTTTGGGGGTGCTGTAAGGCAATCATGGAGTGTATTTGTAATAGTGAGGGATAAGGATTCAGTTATTGAGCCAATGGAGATGAAAACTAGGTGTTAAATCACATTACATGTAATTCATGTTGGTATAATGTGTTGAAGCTCAAATAAGGCTAAGTCCCATTTCCATGTCATGGAGACATGATTATAGAGGAAGCTACAGTCATTTAAACAAGAAGGAAACATTTCTCCTTCCAATTTTGCTCTCCAAATTGTGCTGTCCAAAGTGGCTCTCATGGTAGGAGAGCTAGCATACTGTACAGCATTGCGTTTTGGTCTTTCGCCATGGGATTCTTCTGTAGTGTGGAAAGGTCTTGAACATGGTCTCACAAGCATGCGTGGATCAATAACGCTATTTATTAGCCAGGGCAATCCATTAGCCATTGTTGCATATTTAGAAATGGCTCTTTGGGGCATCATGGTATTGCTTAGATCCTTCAAAGAGATGCTGCTGGCAACACGCCAAAGTTCACATTATAATCAGCATCCCAATAATGCCTATCCCTAATATATAATCTATCGATATGCAACTCTGTGCTTTACAATTGGAATGTACAAATAGGGGGCGGCTGCTCAATCATGTTTTAAACGCCTTATTAAGCAATCTACTTGTCTATAGCTTCTGTTAAGTCTTAAGTATTTTCAACCTGTCTCCAAGCATGCATCAGCATGGCCTCTTCTTGTATAAAGTAGTGATAGATAACAAGTTAATTCAACAGGAAATAGTATCTTGACTTCCCCAGTCCAGTTTATTTAATTGAAACATGAGATATACTGAATAATACGTGTGCCAAATAATAAAAAAACAATAAAATGGCATTGACTTTTGTGGTTGAAAATATAAGAAACATAGTCTTTAATGGCTGCTCCATAACAGTGAGTTGTTTGTTCCTTGAAAAATTAGGAAGTAGGAAAAAATGAAAGTTGGTGTATTGATCTGTTTCTGAAGTCTCAAAACTTGCAGGCCTCACAGAAGCTGAAAGAGGCGAAATGGTGCAATTCAAAATGACAACCTGGGTTGAGCTAGCAAGGGAAAATGCAATGTGACACCGCGGCCGAGCATGTGCCTCACTTCAAAACACCAGCCTGTCCCTTGGGAAGGCTGAGTTTTGATGCGGTGGTCCGTGCTCTTCACAGCAAGAAAAGCCTTTTATCAGTCACTCAAGCAGCCTGTGTGTTTGGGGGGAGGCTCTGTAAGCCACTCCACCTCTCACTACTAGCGCTGCTGGCCACCTCTAGCTAGCCATAAGGAGACACTGTTACTAAACCGCTACTAGATCTAGACTAGTGTCTTTTCTTGGCTGTATTGGAGGTCTTCCTTTGAAGCAAGAGACCACTTAACAGTCAGGCTAACAACAATGTTAGCACAACATTTACTCTGGTGCCATGGTCATATTCCTAAGAACGTAAATATGAAAACAGTCCTGATATTTGTGTGGCGTTCCAAAACTGGGACAGTAGAGCTGCCATTGCCTAGTTGAATGAGCACCATTTAGTTTTGTTGGAAGTGGTAGAAAATATATTGATAACTATCCGGTTGGTTACATAATTGTAAAAAAAAAAAGAAGTGATTTTGCTCAGAAATTATTTCTGAAACTTGAGCAAAACTGCAATTTACTTTGATTATATGTAGGCTAAGCCTATTTTTTGCCATAGTGGGTTTGGCTAAAACATAAATCACATAACACCATAAAATCATAATAATGCAAGTAAATAGTATTCATGGGATGTCATAAATCTGTCCTTTTTATATAAAATATTGTTTAGCCTTGTCCCACTATCACAAGGTGGTAATACTACGTATTTAGGATAATTAAATAATGTAACCAATTATTTATTATGAAGTTACTAATGTAGTCATTTTTAACCCATAAGGCCACATGGCAATATCTTAAATCTGAATGAATACATCAGAAGTAACCTCTCTTTTTGTCTTTTAAACAAATTTGATGATTCGGATAAGGTTATAAATGAAACATAATACAGGACATAGTTGAGACTCACCTAGACATCAACCTTGCTCTATCTGAATTGGTAAATAGGCTATTCTGTCTCTCCGTGACCTGAACATCTCTTATTAATAGCACTTTGCCTCGAACAGAGATGAGTCCATCACCATGCCTTCAGAGATCATGATGAACTTCAGATAACTTCTGCACCTGAGAATCTCAGTATCAATATAGAAGGGGGGGGGGGCAGACCGCTGCCATTAAAATGACCCCCTAGGCTACGCAGCCTATGCAGCCTGTATGTGAATAGTAGGTGTCGCTAGTGCGCATGTGGTGTGGGTGTTTGCCCGTAAATTTTTCTGGCTGTGTTTGTTGTCAAGCTATGCTGTGTGCTTACATGCATTTCTAGTGTATCTAGTGTACCGTAGCTGTAATTAGTTTGACCTGTCAAACATTCTCTCATAGAGCGGAAACCTTCAACCCAAAAGGGCAGGAGAGCACTTCCAATGCAGTTATCAGTCATTTTTCAATATTAAACCGCAAGAGTGAAGCAGATTTACCAGTTGTTGGAGTAATGCCAACACGACCATCATCCACATTTGGAGATTGAGGCGGAACAAAGTTTTCGAGGGTGAGATACGACGGCACTTTCAAGAGACCAGTAAAAGGTTATAGCGTGATAAACCATTCCCGGGAACTGTAAAACCAAAGAAAATATGATTACCCCTTGAAGCCTTGATCTGCAGCAGGGCTTTCTGTGGCTTTCTGTGTCCTCCGTGTCGAGCTTTGCTCCTTACAGTGACTCTCGAACACTCAACAGGGAGGATTTTAAAAGTATGACAAATCAATTGTGCATGTGGGAAAAGTGATGGGTTTGATATCCCCGACTTGACGACTTTGCTTCTTTCTTTTTTTTTCCAGTCTCAATGTTCATCTATTGTGATTTTTTTCTCACACAAATACAGACTCCAAATGGCACTTTATGGCACGGCCTGTTTGATTCATACACCTGTCTGGAATCCAATTTCACTTTAAGCAGGAAGTAGAGTCGCCACATTTATCACTATAGCAACACAAAGGGAAGTAATACTTGCAATCTCATTTCAAAGCATAAGCGCTATATGGGGCACGTTCAAAGGGAACGCTATTTGTTATATAGGGTTATTTGAACAATAAATTGGATTGAACAGATTTGACTGATGTTAGTTGAATTATCCCAACGGGGTTCACTCAGTCAGGTTAAACTAGACGTGATTCAATTAATTTCAATAGCATTTGTGAATGTGATGGTGTGTTGTCAGCATCTTCTGCTGTGAATATGGGTTAAAAATTATAATATGGAATATGGGTTAATGGTTAGCATCAGTTCTGTTAACCACCAGATGTAATTATATAATTTCAACATTGTGGACTGTTTATTCTGTTGTAAGTATTGACATGCTTACATTTTGTATAAAAAAAAAATTGAGAGGACAAATCACAAAGGAAGTCAAATGTTATAAGGACAGTTACAGCATTTAGCAGATGCTTTTATTCAAAGTGACTTACAATTACATTGTTCTATTACATGGAGCAGGTAGGGGTTAGGCATTTTTCTCAAGGATGCTTACAGGTAAGCCGACACTGAGGCTCGAACCCACGACCTTATGGCTGGGAGCCCAACACCTAGACCACTAGACTATCATGTCCCGGACGGTGCATTAGCCTGTCTGCGATATGCAGCACCAACAAAATAGCTTCTACAAAATGTCTATGTTCCATTAGTTTCCCTTACAACCAATCCCTAAAGGGACATATTTCTTCATACATAGGAATTCTTCTTTCGGGTACTCCATCTATGTACAATCCCAGCGGCCACTCTTCCTCACTGGCACAGAGCAGCTGGCCGCCCTATAAAACATTGAGAACGAGTCACTGGTTTTGTCCCGTGTGTCTGTGGAGAATTAGGGAGAAACGACTTGGCGTTATGACGAGACATTTCTAATGAATTACTCAGCAGGGATGGATATACCCGGCGTGCTCTAAAAATGTGTGGAATACAGAGGCCATTCAACATTGCTAATGAAGCGCTTGGTCATAGTCTGCGGAGAGATGCTCCGTAAGTGTAATATGTATTCCCACAAAATATATTTTGATAGCAGAAGACTCCTCGCACTGTGCGTCGAGCGCTTCATGCGAGTCAGGACATCGGCAGACTCGTGCGATTTGATTCACAATGGATCTGTGTTTCATTCACTGAGCAGCGACAAAAACGATTGGCGTGTGGATCTAATGGCTGTGCATCTTTTCATTCAGGAGGTCAATTGATTCCAAACTCAAGTGTTTGTGTGTGTGTGTGTGTGTGTGGGGGGGGGGGGGGGTGGTGAAGACCTCCAATAACCTCCCTTTCTTCCTTCTAGTTTACTCTCTGATTGCAAAGACAGAACCCCTCTGGGGAAGGCCCACAGTTCATCAAATTACAACATCACTCTGTTTGTTTATCCATCAGTCTGTACTACAAGTGGTAAGACACCTTCAGGGGGATTCTGCATACGTGCTGTGTTTCATTAATCTTCTTTAAAATAAAAAAACAGGAGGACAATGTCAGGATGTAAGCTAAGCCAAATAACCAGTAGAGAACCATCCACCGCTATATATAATGCAACACTGAGTGGTTCTGCATCAGAAGTCATGACATTCAAAAGGCACTGCACATTGAACCTTATAGTTTGACATCAATCGGATTCAGGGTTATTTCCTGAGCGGATGCCTTCGTAATGAGGTGTGGACAACAAAAGGCAACTAACAGAAGAGAGCAGATGTCCCTCCAACTGCTGTGTCAGGAATGACCCATTATATGGAACCCCAACAGACACTTATTAAGTCTTTTAGGATAGTCCTTTAGTCTGAAGACAGCCTTTGCAAGGTGTCTGTCTCGAGGCTAGCCTTGACCCACACATGCACTAAATAAGGAAGGCACAGAGAAGGAATAAACATGCACACTGTTTCTCATCAATCTTTCACCTAGTGTACACACACACACACACATCAAGATGACAGACAGATCCTGATGAGTTGTCATCTCCGCCTCTGTGTTTTGATGTACCAGTGGTGACTTTTATTTGAAAAGGTAAGCGGTGGGAACTATTCTGGGTCATGATATTTTTGGCATTACCAGTCTATTATGAATATAGAGGAAAGGTGATAATTTTTTTTACCATGATCCCTGATATAGCATTAGAAATATGAAGTCATTTTCCCTATTACCCTTTCGAGGTCTTGGCGCAGTGTGAGAAAATATGAGCCAGTTGACTGACAGACACTGCCAGAATAGCTAACAACACATAGCAAACAACACACAGCAAACAACACCGTGGCACATCCATATTTCCTTCCCAATACTGCTGGATAAACAGAGCTTCTCTCTCAGATGCTGTGTCTGTCTAGCTCAGACGTAATTCTCTGAAAATTATTCTGAGTGAACGGGTCGTATTATTGCGGCCCAAACATGGGCTTTTGCCGGAATTTGTGGGTAACGACAGCGTCCTGCTGTCCAGACGGAATTTGTGGGTAACGACAGCGTCCGGCTGTCCAGACGTGCCCGCCAATATAATTTGACTATAACGCAAATGAAAAGTAGGAAGGATCCAGAGGCATCACCAGGAGAGGCAGGCATTAACCATCCTTTTGCTGAGGGTTGAATTTATGCAGTCATTAAGTGTCACTAAGGTGTTGGGAGCAGGAAAAAAGCAGGAGGGTTTTATATTGATTTAAAGTGTGAGTGCTGCGGTAGCGAATGTTAAGTGAGCTATGGGTTTCTACATCTGTGATGTGATTCATCTCTATCTTTGCCTTTCCCCCGGCCCTCTCTTCTCCTCTTAATTCTCTCGCCCCCCTTCAGGGGAGCAAAGCTATCCCCTAATGGGCTGTCCTCAGTGGCTAGCCCTAGCGGTGCTCGGGTTGGACCCTATAAGCCATTATCACGGTCGCATGTGAACATTTAAGTGGGCGCGTGAAATATAGCCTGGGCATGTCATGGAAAAGGAGCTAATGAATTGCTGCTTAATAAAGAGTATTTAGCGACTAGTTCTCCAGTAACCGCTGTGCCTGAAAACCCAATGGGCCTTGGCCTTCCGTTCTACCCTCTTATATCAAATGATATTAGCGTAGGACCCTTTCAGTGGTTTGAAGGTACAGAAAATAAAGAGCATTCATATTAATTAGATTCACACAATATGCAGACATAATGCTGAACATGGCCATGGGGTTGTGCGACAGTACAGTTTACGCAAAATGAACGCAGTTAACAGGCACTACAAACTCCCCCTGTGACTCGCTCAACTCTCCTCCGCCTCCTTACAAGACCTCAATTATTAAACCCCTTCCGGGATCCTTGGAGACCTAGAAAAGGAGAGGGGTGGCTGTAGATTCATCAGCGATCAAAGCGAGGGCCCTTCTCTATCCTCTCGGCTTAAAGATTCACTCTGTTCCCTAAAAAGTATCTCTGCACCCAATCTCTCACTTTGCTCTGTCTTACAAGCGCAACCTCAGAGGAGCAACACACTAGGACGGGAATGGACTTGTTTGTCAAAGGCAATTAACCCAAAGCGCCTCGGACGCCTCACTCAGACCTTTTTATCTCAATTGTCATATCTATGGCAAGTTTATGTCCAACTGGAAAACATTTGTAGTATGTTACCTCTGCTGTGTGCATCAAAATAACATTGTGTCACCAATAATGCCACGGAGGCATTAGAGGTGTCCATTAATGTATAAATAATTAGGAGGAAGATTTAAGGCAGGGCCATGCTGCAAAGTTTGGCCTATTGTAAGCGACCATGGGAAGACTGAGCGGCCCACATTTAAGATCCGGTATCTGCAGACGCCTGTCACAGACAACAAATCTAAAGACGGCCCCATCTCTTGAGAAGGTTTCCAGGCAATATCTTGTTATATATGGTTTTGACACCAGACTGCCCTCAACTCACACTACTCCACCCAAACTCATATCGAGCTGGAAGGTTGTTATAACATCCAGCCATGCCGCCCTCCCCTGGACAGGCTCGCCGGTGCACCATTCTCCAACCGTCCACATAAACTAACGCACCCTTTTCCACCAGCGCACCTGTGGTCAATTTCCCCTCATCTGCTCCCCTATATCTTCGGAAGAGCAGGTGAGGGGAATTGTCAGTTATTGTTAATGTCACACGCTATTGCGTGTCCTATGTTTGCCTATGTGGCTTGTT
Source organism: Percopsis omiscomaycus (assembly GCA_027575585.1). NCBI lineage: Eukaryota > Metazoa > Chordata > Actinopteri > Percopsiformes > Percopsidae > Percopsis > Percopsis omiscomaycus. The sequence continues at coordinate 57,713 of JAODLI010011073.1, read as the reverse complement.
AATCGTAAATTAAAACTTTTCGAATCTACATCTTGGTCTCCGTGTCTCTCTGCGCTTGCACTCCAACCCGCTTCGCCCAACCATTACAGTTACATTTACATTACAGAGGCTAAACGGGAGAATCAACATTTCTGGGAAAATCAAGTTATGCAGGAGCCCCAAAAAGCAAGACTGAGAAAGCAGAATAAAACAGGGGCCCAACTCAGATGAAAGGGGTCCTGGGTGAGATGTCGCAGGTAATTGGTACGCTTTCTCAAAGTTTTGCCAAGCAGAATTGTACACTGGTGCTCGCAACTTTTATTCCCCATTTGCCATCGCTTTCTCAGAGGAACCATGGAACCCTGGGGTTTCTGAAGGACATCGCCTGAAGGTTGATGAGAATGTTTACCTGTTGGAACAAGGATATCCCTGGGCCGACGCCATTCACAAACCCAAGCTGTAGGGTCCTACGCCTCTATGCCAACTCTGCTGCTGTCTATTGAATAATCCAAAGTTTCCTGGAGCGCTCAATGAATTATTAAAGGTAGAAGCTATTCGGACCTAACAGAAAGATTTTTTGCAGTACAGACCATGTGAATACACAAAAATCTACAGGGGTAGAGTTGTGTAATACAGAGCTTTAAACTTGGGTTCACTCCACAGTCAGTGACTGTTTTTTTCCATGCATTCAAGTGTTTATGAGGAGGAAGGGAAAACAGAGAGAGGCAGTGGGATATTAGAAGTGACTTCCCTTCATTTTACTGGCTCTTCCTTCGTAGAGACACCTCTTCGATGTGAGTTAGATATAGCCAATGTTCTTTATATTAGAATAACCAGCATAAGCTTCAGATAAATCATAGATAAACATAGAAAGGTAAATGTTCATAATACTATATGCCCACCAACATTTACAGATCCACAATACCTCCATAGACCACACACATGCACACACGCACAGAAACACAGCAAGTGTACAGGCACACACATAAGAAATGAACACACTCATGCATATGCATGTACACAGAAATTCACACAAGAACTGTCCTTTTTCTCCCTCTAGAAACCTTCTTTCACTCTCCAATCCTCTCCAGCAAACACAGCCTTAATAAGATTGCCCCTCATATGTGAACGTGATGTTGTGGGGCCTAGCTGATAAAGACCCACGTTCTGTGGTTATAAAATGCTGCTGGTGTTGATATATCGCTGAGGAAAAAAATATTGGGTAGCCAAGGTCACTTATATCTGCTGACTGACCCTCCCTTGGCTGCTAAGGGAAGTCGGTTCATTGTGTCTAACGGTGACCTCTACGCCCACTCATTCTGAATATCGTTGGATGTACGCCCACCGCTGTTGTGTCCTATGTTATTTAGCCAGGCGAAGCTCGGGCGTTTTGTTACCTAGCAAGCCATTCTCCTTAGTGACGGTCTCATGTGGAAAGTGTGAACTGTCTGCGTCGAGATCCATACCACTCGTGTGAGATCTGTACTTGATCTTTCGCTCCTTCTTTCGGTTTTTGGAGCATTTTGGAAGTTTCATTTAACATTTACTTTCGGCCATTTAGCAGTTGCTTTTATCCAAAGCGAAACAGTAAGTACAAGTATTAAGGAGCAGGAAGCGATCAGGCACCTTGCTCAGGGATGCTTACAGGTAGACCGAGGTTGTTGGGGATTGAACTCACGACCTTTGGGCTAGTCGGCCACCCTAACCACTGATTATTCCTGGTTCTCTAACTCACTATTGTAGGCCCTCAAGTGTTGTAACCGTATTATGCTGTGTTTAACATTACATCTGTGAGTAGGATGCAATCCATTTTAAAATCTCACTTCTGTGTTTGAAAAACAGAACAGCCTCAGCTCCTCAGGACATGGGCTCAACAAGTCTTGAAATCCTTTCACATGAGTGCTTCTCACAGTTGTGTTGAGTTGGCTAGTGGGTTGGTTAGTGGGTTTTTACTCTGTTCCATCTCATTCCACCAGATGTTCAATTGGATTCACATCTGGTGGCAAGAAAGGGCACAAAATTGAATTGAATTTGTTGTCATATTCATGGAACCATCTCTGGACAAGCCCTGTGGCATATGACGTTATCCTACTTATGAATTCATGCTGCCATGGAGGAATGTAGCTGATTGTCATGCTGATGTGGGCAATAACAACACGCTGCACACACAATCATACCACCAGCAGCAAACTATAACATTGATAACATGCATGACACTGTTTTTAATGTCATGTGAACGAAATAGCATCCATAACAAGTAGCATGTATAATAACAACAGTAGAATGCCTAATTCTGACACCCGTTGCAGCACAATCCCCTTAGCATTTTTTCCCTGCAAGATCCTAGCATAATTTCCCCATACCATAGGAGATTTTCATTAATTGCCTAAATAAGGTCTGTGTATACCTTTGAGAATATCTGGCTTGAGGTTTTGATATAAATTTTGTCAGATAATACCACTTTGTATATTTAGCCTTACAATAGTCACAATAAGGCTACATTGCAATTAGTTCATTTAGCATACACTTTTATCCAAAGCGACTTACAATGAGTCCAATAACTAGTTATACAAGGAGCAGATAGGGGTTAGTCATCTGGTCCAAGGATGCATACAGGTAGGGGCTCGAACCTATGACACCCAGACCACTAGACTATCAGCATTACTGGCTTTCAATTCATCTCAATTCATCCCACAATTAGCAATATGCTCTATGTGCTTATCTATTGCATGGTGGTATGGTAGAAATGTGCAGCAGACCATAACTACTTCTGTAGATCTGTAAATTCAGCACAATTTTCCTTCCCACATTATCAAACACATTACACTAATTACATATTGTTGTCAAACTGATCTTATCTTAAACCATGTGTTTCCCCTGCCACATTATGTAGCCTACAATAGATTGAATATATATATTCAATATATTTAAATGATAACTGACTCTCCTCCCCTCTGTGACGGGGCAAAACTTCTTTCCTTTGGGCAAAATTATCTGCTGTTTTTTTATCCTTCCACACATTTGCGGTGATATTCCCCATTAAATATGTGACATTTATCCCTCAGAATGTTTTCATAGGGATAACTAGGTAATAACAATTTGCATTTTGAGGACATCAGCATTATAGTCCAAATGTGTGGTGTCAGTGTCTCCCTGCTTGCTTGTCTACACAGTGATACGTTGGCTACAGAATATTTATTTATATATACTGTGTGTTTGTATATATATATATATATATGTGTGTGTATATATCATTTTTTTTAAAGTATTAATATTTATATTATTACATTTTTAAAATATGCAGTGGTCTCTTCATATTTTCCATGGCTGTAATTCAAAATTGCTCAATTCCTTTACAATTAGGTCATATAGCAGATGCTTTTATCCAAAGCGACTTACATTTACATGGAGCAGATGGGGGTTAGGTATCTTGCTCAAGGATGCTTACAGGTAGGCCAGCTCAGGGGCTTGAACCCACGACCTTCTGGCTGGGAGTCCAACAGCCAGACCACTACCCCTTTTAGACTATGAAGATGTAAAAGGGACAATTTCTGACACCAGCTTTATTTTTTAAATACTGTAGTTATGTAACATCTTAATAGAATAGAAGTCTAAAACTAAACTAGATGGTGTAGGCTACTCTATTGTGATGTGCAGCAACAGAGAGAGTATTTGTTCTGTTGTCTAGCCAGCTCTCCTGCCCAGTTTCTGTCTGCCTTTGGACTGTTGTACACAGCAAACTGGGCAGGCTGCCGTGCCCATATGGAGCCCAAGAGAGCCTCAGACCGCCATGTTGGCTGAACCAATGCGTGGCTGGTGGAGAATGTCATTTCATCCACCTCCAGATGTCTCCTTTGACCTTTTCCAACAGGCTGCCGCATTAAGTGGATCCAACAATAAATGGACACCGTCGAGAGCAGGCTGTTTGGTAACAATTTGTAACCTATATGCACATTTTTACAAAACTTAAGAATTGATTAAGCAGTGCTAAAACCTTATGAAATCTGCACTGAACGAAATTAGGAGTTACCCATTTGTAGTCAATTCTCAGATATAGCCCCCAGGGTATATGTGTGTGCCCACTAGCTGATTATGGAAGTTTCTACCACCACATATCTTGTGCTATTTCTGGTCGGGATCTAACAGCAGTTGATGGTTGCCTTTAAAATGCAGTGAAGTGGTCTGCAGTTGCTTTCTGGGGTGCCCATTCTTCATGCAACAGCAATAAACAGCCAGGGGGTAGGAATTCAATTGCGTACTCTGGCCAACTCCGCAACCATGCCTTGAAGAAAATGAACATTGAGGAGACAAGTGGTCCAAGACAGCTCTCTTCTAACACTTCTTTTCACCAAGAGGAATTTAGGAGGGGTGTTTTTTGTGTGCTAAATATCAATACCTTGTTTAGCAGCCCTAGCAAGTGATAATGATTAGAGCTTGTTGGTCTAATGTCTGTTACTGTAACTAAGCATAATACATATTTTATTTCCACCATTGTCTCTCGGCATGCTGTTATTCAGATACAGTTAGAACAACAAGAAGTGAGTCTGCTTTGACTTAGCAGACAGGCTTTTGGTTTTGCATTTGAAGTGATTAGCTCTGACTACTTCTGAAGATCTGAATTTGTTTTGTCTCAGTCAAGCTGTGTAACTGTACTGTATGCCGCACTGCTGCAGACATTTGAAGCAGGCTGGCTGGATGAACAGTGTAGAGGCTGTTGGGTGTTATTTTCGCCTCACGTTTTCCAAAAATCATCTCAGAGCTAAGCAACTCGACTTGTCGTGTTTCTTCGCCCTGTAGGGGCCGAGAGGACCTTTACTAGGTTAGGATACAATTTCCTCTGGTGGAAGTTGGTTCTCCTCTAATGGTAACAGACCATGAAGTCCTCCGTCTTTCAGAGACAAACTGTTGGGAGGGAGGGAGGCCATATGCAGTGCTTTCCCTCTGCGCCTCTAACCGATTATCAGTCCAACCAAGAACGACCAGATGTTCAACATCCACACACATCATTAGCCTAATATCACACATTAGCATGAGGAATCATGACTCCTTGTTTTGTCTGTCAAAACAACATTAATCAACAGAGAGGAGGGGTTTTGCTGTTCATCTGTCCACAGCCTACAGGGTGGCTCATTGACAAGATATCACACTAGAAGTGAAAAGACAGTAGCATTGTATACCATCACTGAAGTTTTCCAGTTACTGGTTTTTACACTGTCAGTTGTACAGCTTGATCATAGTACCCTTGTAAGGGCAAAAGCTCTCTCTTTTCTTGACGTGATGTTTGAAAGACAATCCCTCTTGCAAGCTGGCTGGTCCTCGCGGCTAAATGAGAATATTGACTGAATGGTGTAGGTAAAAGTCCAGGTGATCCACCACATTGGTCTTCTTTGGCTAAGGCAGTTAGATAAATGTCGGCCTAAAATCTCCAGGATCAATAAATAAACAAGTGATAAATAAATAAAAAGATCCTATCTAAAATTGGAAGACCATTATTTTGGTATGCAGTGAATTCAAGACAAACTGTAAGAATATTTAATATAAAGCCAATACTTAACATGCATAAAAATATCAGGGTACGGTTGTTCCCTTCATGTATATTCTAAATGTATGAAAGCTCTGTGTTCTTTAACCACCCCCCTATAGCCAGGGACACTTATCACACAAAGTTGTGTTTCAGACATCAACTGTGGGCTGGGGCATACACTAAATGTCTATGGGATGAATATCATGCAATGATTTGAAGCTGAAAAAAAAGCTTTGAAAGGTTGAAACTTAGTGTTTGAAAGCTTAATATCTAATAAAATGATTTTGCAAGCCTAAAAAAAATTTACAACTTTACAACTGCAGCACTCTTTTTATAGTGTTTCTCCAAAGTATTTTCAGAGTTTCAAATTTGTCACTGTTTGTTCGGTGTATTAGTTTGTTTTCCGGGTTTGAAACCTTGTAATTGGTGGTCTGAAAACTGGTGCACATATGTTGTGGAAAAACCTTGGGTTTCGAAAGGGCCCTCGTTGACCGAGTTAAAGGCACCTCCCAGTATCCCTTGGTCAGGTCCAAGGTGCTTATGTACCTGGCCTGTTCCAACCTCTTGATCAGATCATTAACCTCTGCATCGGATAGGCATCAAATTTAGATACCTTGTTTAACTTTCTGAAGTCATTACAGAACCTAGGGGTATTATCGGGCTTGGGTACCAGTACTATGGGGCTAGACCACGTACTCTGGGACTCCTTGATCACCCACAGTTGTAACATCTTTCTCACCAATTCTCTCACGGTCTCCTTTCTGGCTTCCGGTAGACGATACAGCTGTTATCTCTATTTTCTCGGGTTCTGTGAAAATGTCATCTTCCATGACCTGGGTCCGTCCTGAGGTGTCTGAAAACACATCTCTGAACTCGTGTTAATTCTGTCAATTCAATTATAAATAATACCCAGAGGGAATGGCACAGTTTCACTTATTTCATTAACAAGACTTCAATAAGGCGTCTCCGTGCTGCCCGGCGCTCGTAGAAATGAATGACCTCCCCCTGTAGCTTTGTAGTTGGCTATTGCTGTCACTGTGAATACACTGTTACATTTTCAAAATACAATCAACATAAGTTTTAATAAGGTTTTCTAATAAAAGCGTGCTATCGCTAGGACATGGAAAAAGCCCTTGATTCCCCACTGCCATGGCAGGAAAAAAGGAGGCCGACAGGAATTAATTAATCTGAGATGATCAGAGGTCTCTGCTTTGTCATTGCTGCTTTCATCGTGTCCATCTCTTTGATCATGGCCCACAGAGCTTCAAAATCTAAGCGAAATCTAAAATCAAGAGCTTTAAGAGGAAATATAATCCTCTATGGGTTGTAGTGCTGAATTACACTCAACTGAATTTTGTAAAGCAGAAAACTAGTTGTTGATCTCCTTATAAACCCTTTTAAATCTCAAGTTATATGCTGCTTCCAGAATCCAAAAACAATCTCATATCTGATACCCTGGCATCATTGTGCTAGAACAACATCAATACATCTAATGATCCTGGACTATTGGAAGTAGTGCATCATCACACTGGCGTTGCGGTCATAGGCTTCCGAATCATAAGTTGTTCGTTCTGCTTCGATCTGTCAAAATACTGGTGCCTCTGGTTCAACACTCTTTAACAAATCAATCAAACAAGCAAATTGAATTGACTAGGATAGGAATGGATATTTATGGGAAAAATGCATTCCAAAGAGTATTTTCCCGAAAGGAATAAGAAAGTTTCACATTACCACATCCCTCCAATGACCCTTTCTATCTTACACATCGTATTTCAGGGCTATTTTTAATCAACAATTTCTATCTCAGCATTTAAGCAAACTTTACAAACTAGTCTCCTCTGTTAATAAATAAAAGATGTTGAGAAGAATGTGGGATTGCAGGTTAAAGGTTAGCTGTATGGTGTTACAGTAGCAAACCGCTGAGTGTCTGTCCTTGTCTGTCAAAGTCAGGGGGTACTTATCCCTGTCTGTGTTTGTCCTTCCTGCCTCTTTAGAGCTCTTTCTTTGATATATTTTGATATAATGCAAGTCTTTGCTCGGTTGCATATTAAATAAGGGGAAGGAGGTGGAGATAGTTAGCTACAGCATTTAGCTGGTGTCCTCTTGAGTGTTAGCATTGAGACGAGAGCATGATACTTCATAGAAAGGAAACATGATAAAGCAATGAAAGACTTTTCTATATGAAAAATAAATGGGTTTTTATAGGTGGGGCTTACAGTATGTGGTCCCTCAAAGGATTGATGAGGGCCAAAATTTAATTTCATAATGATTTTTTTTCAACATGTAAACATATTGACGCATGCGAAAAATGTATACAATTAACATGAATACAAAAACTAAAACTCTAGACACAGTATCAATGTAGACTCACCTAATTTCACCTAGCATACATTCGGGAGGATTTTGTGATGTTGACTGTAGGGATGAATAAGGTAGCCTAAATATACAATACTGTATATTGTATTTTTATTTTTAGACAGCAATTGGTTTGCAAATATGCTTCACACATGACTGCACACGTTCTTGTTATTAGTTAGTGTGAGGTCATTGACTCATAGAAACTGGACCAACTTTGCCCTCTAGTGACGTCTTTATAAAATGCTGTGTACATTTGAATTTTAAGTCCTTGGCTCAATAGGGTTGGGAGGGTTACTCTCGGGTTACTCTCTCTTGTATCCCATTACTAGATCTTTATGTATAAATAACTTGAATTTATAAAAAATCAAGTTAGTTATAGGATTATTTATTTTTATTAGTTTTTATTAGTTTTATTATTTTTACTCTCTACTTTTTGATAAGATAAGGTGAGGTTAGATCAAACAGATCTAATAATACGAGCTATATTTTAACAATATTATTCTAGTGCATAAAAATTTCTTTTACAGGACAGAATTTGAGGGCTGAGCTTGGGACAATCACATCAACTGCTGGAGCTCTGCCTGAAACATGACCCAAGCCTGATCTTTGATATACTCACTCGACTTGTTTGAATAAAATCTTGAAGATGATAAATACCCTTACTTTACAACATAAACAAGCAAGCCATTACAAATGTTATCTTTTTACATGCTGCACAATTAATAACAACCAAATGTGGTTGTTTATTGTATTTTTTGGAAAACCATAAAACATTTGTGTTTGGTGACAAAGCCACACTTTCCTTTCATATGGCTGTGCCATGACTTTGTTCAGATAACTATTGTAGATCGTAAAGTAGTTCTGAGGTTCAGAATGTAAAAAACAGAAGATGGTACAGTATGTGTGTGTATGTATGTGGCTAAGAAACATTACAAATATTGCTTCGCCCACCCTAAAGGTTCATAAGATCTTTGGCAGTAATCCTGCCAGTAATTGCCACACTGTCTATATTTGAGTATTTTTACTTTGGGTGGTAGACTGTATAAAAGTGCTATTGCTTATCTTCACAGTAAACGAACACAACATATGTTGTTATGGCCCCTGGGATTGTTTGTAAAATAAACTCTTAACTAACAACAGGCCCCCAGCCTCTACATGTGGCCCTAGCTGTCAGATATTCAGAATGAGTTTAAACTGAAGGTAAAAACACACAGAAAATGCCATTGTGTCTGAGTCCCTCCCCCCAGAACATCCATCAGCGCAGGTGGCCAGGAAGGGTAGCTGGAATGAGAATCAGACACCAACCATTTATCCAATGATGGAGCTACTACGGTATACTGTTTGGATTTATACGGAGTACAAAGACGAGAATTAATTTGATCTCGTTCAGTTAATCAAGTCCGTTATTAACATCCCCAAAATATCCACCTCCATGACAACCATGCAAAATATACATATTTTTGTTAACTTTTTCCGTTACTGTACAGATGTTCACACTGTCATTTGCATGGGTTGACGTTGCATCATTTTGCAGCATGTATTGAATTTACTGTATGTACCTTTGTATATGAGAAGGCCAATCATTTGCTGTGTGTGGGATGTGGGATGCGCATGCATGCAAGTAAGTGAGCAAGAGAGAGAGAGAAAGATTGGGCATTTGAGAGTACTGTAGTTTATGTATAATTTACATTCGGTTGTTTAAATAAAGAAAACAATTTGTGAATAACAATTGGCGGACTGTCGCAATCCCAATGAAAGTAATTACTTCCCCAGAAGAAGAAGGTTACCTTCTGGTCCTTAGAAGAACAACTGCAGTTGTGTTCAACAAATTGTAATAATGCCTTTTGATTATAGTTTTGCGGTAATCGCCTATACTAGCAGGCAGAGTCTACGACCTGTGCAGAGACGTGAGGAGTTTTCACAATCTAGGGTAAATGATCAAGTTCTATGTTGTCGCTAGCTGATGCTAATAAGGAAGCTAACGTTAGTTGTATTGAAATAACTGCTCACTGCTTCGGCTCTGTACAAGAGGTGCATTTTGTGAGGAAGTAACTTGTTGCACGGTACATAACAATATCGAATGTGTTATAGTACATTGAATCAAAAGGCATTATTATAACAACATTACACGTTTGAAACAATTCAGCTCGTTAAAGACTTGCGTACCAAAAGGTTGTATGTTGTACTCGGTAGTACCAATGCAAACCAATGACCAGCTTGAATCTCAAATCCATGTTTATGTTTCATATTGACAGACCACTGGCCCTGGGGCTATCAGAGGGCCACCTCGGCACCATCAACTGTCATTTCCCCTCATGAAAGGCATGGCTTAGTTAACTTAGTTAGTTAGTTGTTTAAAGCATAGAACAAATGTTTCTTTCCAGCAAATCTCCTAATAACAACAATATTGTTCATAAAAGTTTGTGCATGTAGAAGACACTAATTCCAAAGCACTCTGGCATATATATAATATATGGGCGGTAGTGAGCTTGGAAGAATCCGGGTCCGATGTTATGCAATGTTTCTTCTCCCTGCCAAAATCCTACTCTCTTTCGCTGCCAAAATAGTATTTTCATGTAGTCATGTAATATTGCATATGATGTCAGTGTTTCTCTGTTTTCCGTTTTTACCACTGCCCCGAAAGCTAGCCATGGCATTCGAAGGGGTCACTGTCTTGCTCCAAGCCTTTTTTAAAGACTGACAAAATCAAATTTCTGTCCAGCCTTTTCCCCCAGCTCTCCCTGGTGATGGCCCTCCCCTCCAGCCTCCAGTAATGCTTGAGGCTCTTGAAGAGGGCCCTGTCTGCTGGCTGCAGGTAGTGTGTGGTGTGCGATGGTGGGCCAAGGACATGGACATTGTTGTCCTTCATTAGGTTTAAAAAGTCATAAATGTGCAAGCTGTGTCCATCGAACCGAAGACCATGTGAATGTGGGTCATCTCTTGGCAGACTTTGCAACATGAGTTGCCTCCCCCATTCCAAAAACAACTGACTGTTTATCCACCCGTTGCCAGACATTTTCACCACGGTGTTTGGTGGACACCCCAGGAGCCACTCTGCCCTTGCCCTTGAATATAATCCTTGTGGTGCCATGCACCCCCCCGGCAGCATTTAAACTGGTGGTGGTCTCTCCCTTATCACAAGCAGTGACCTCGAAACATAGTCCCCCAACATTGACAACCACACTGGAGGAGAAGAAGTGGTCCTGCAGGCCCGTCTCATCACAGTTCCAGAAATGGCATTTTCTAAGCCCATGTCCAAAAAAAATTTACTCGTTTTTTTTTAGTTAGTATTTGCTGCCGGTATTATATTAGTATTTGCTGCCGGTAGCTCTTGCCTCACTGTCCGCCATCTTGGTCTGAAAAGTTTTATTGGCCAGATGCATAAAGCATTGTGGGCAAGCACTGCTCGGATGTGTAAAAAAACGATCTGGTGGTAAAAACGCGAAATGCTAATTTTAGAGTTCCACCATCTATACATAATCTCGTACTATGATACTGCATTCAAAGCCCAGATTTAACCCTTTGTGGTGCTGAACCATGATGCGTGGACTAAGAGTGACTCTACTTCAGTATGTCCTTGGCATGTACTTTGTAATTGTATGACCGCATACTTTTAATGACAAAGTCTTGGGATGATGTTCATTGGTTTAGCCATGAAGGCAGGTCTTGTGACATTCCCAGGAAGAGCATGACAGAGGTAATCAATTAGGTAGTGACAGTCAGGAAAAAGCGGAGGAATCATTGTCGAGCTGACTAATCTATATTCTCTCCTATTGACAATGTTCATGATCCAGAAGTAAAGGGCCCTCAGAGACTATTCCTAGGTGATATAACAAGGAGAAAGAAGCATGGAGATAGTGAGGTTTCTTCATTGAGCAGTTGGAAGATCTTTAGGTTCCAAAACTAAAAGAAAAGCTCATGTTTTGTCCATTAAAATAACAGATCAGATTGACGAGAAATACTGTAGATATTGTTAATGTTGTAAATGACTATTGTAGCTAGAAACTACTGAATCTTACTGGAATATCTACATACTGTAGGCAAACAGAGGCCAATTTTCAGGAACCATCAGTCCTGTGTTCCAATGGCCCGTTGTGTTGGCCAATCCAAGTTTATCATTTAAAATGAGAAAAGTTTGAAATAATTAGAAAACTCGTTTGCAGTGATGTTAGTACAGCTGAAAACTTCTACTGATTAAAGAAGCATTAAAATTGTCCGTCTTTAAACTAGTTGAGTATCTGGAGCATCAGCATTTGTGGGTTTGATTACAGGCTCAACATGGCCAAAAACAAAGAACTTTCTTCTGAAAATCATCAGCCTATACTTGTTCTAAGAAATGAAGGCCATTCCAATGCAAAACATTGCCAAGAAAACACCAGCCAGCATCTAAGGTCTGCCTCGATTCACTTTCCACTCATCTTCAATTTCTTGTCTGTGTGTGCATGCGTACCTGCGTGCGCGCATGCATGAGAGGGGATGGGGCGATCTTTGAGTAATAATCGAACAGTTACCAGCAACAGTTTCCAGCTGCAATAGTTACAACATTAACAATGTCTACACTGTATTACATGGAGCAGATAGGGGTTAGGCATCTTGCTCAGGGATGCTTACAGGTAGGGCAACTCGGGCTTGAGTCCAACACCTAGACCACTAGACTACCCTGACTATCCTAAAAAAAGCAAGTATCTCTAGTGTTAGATGATGAGAACCACACTATTTGTCCCTTAGGATGTCTCACTGATGCATTATGGAGTTAGACATCACTGCAAATAAGCCCTTTTCAAACACTGAAATAAAATAGCAAACCCTCTCTTTAGAAGAAATCCTGCTTGGAGGCAGAATGCTAGTCCCAGACGGTCTGCTCATTCCCATGCTAAAAAAAAAAAATCAAGTATTTCACAGACTGGCTATAGCCTATTGGTTTGAACAATGTGGCTTGAATGCTAAAACATATCCTTCCAGCTACTTCCTGATAGTTGCAGCCTTATTTCTTTTTTCATTTCCTGTGCACACACTTCATATGTGGTAGATCATAACCACCTTATTTTGTCATTACATGTGGATCACTCCCTGGTTGGAGGAGACACGGAAGGAATCTGTGAGTGCAATTCCTAACCATTTCACGGATTTTGTCCAAAGTTAGGGGGCCTTACCGTAACATGGAGCTGCTTGTGTTTCCTTTAACTCTATATTCTGAAATTAAACTCTTAAAATGAAACTCTTAAAAGAAAACTCTTAAAATGAAAAATGTTTAAAAGGTTTCTGCAATATATTGTTCTTATTCCATGTATTAACAATGTATTATTATTGCTCCGGCTTTGTCACTGCGCTAACGGTGGTCTCCCTAATTGACCCTAGCTCTCCAGCCTGAGTGTCTGCCACAGATAGCATCTCCCCATCGCTCCTCTGCCCTCTCTCTCCCCGCCCCCCCCCCCCCTAACCCCCCCTCTCTCCCTCCCCCATGACAGGCAGAGCGAGATAAGAAATGCTCTCGGCCTCGTGGCCCTCCTCCAGATTGACATGGGGGCTGTGTCACCGCAGAGGTCAGTTAGGCTAATTGGTTTGTGCATGTCTGTGATGGATCATTAGGCCTCAATAATAGTACACTGAAGGTTTCCCGCCCATCTCTCTATCTCTATATGTCTAACACTCTTTGTTTTCGGTTCCTTTGCTCTGTTGTTTCTAGTCATTTTATAATCCTGCCTCTCTCTTTTTTTCTCTGCCTCCCTCTTTCTATCTCGACCCGTTTCTGTCTCGACGGCCGATATTGGGGCAGGCTGAAGTATAACCTCCAGCGCAGTCCATAGCTAACCCACGTTGCAAGGAGAAATGATTGTCTGTTTAATCTTATGGTTCACGCGGCCACCATTCTCTTCTATTTGCTGTGCCAATTGGGGGAAAGGAGGATCTGGAAATGAGGCAGTGGGGGTTTGGGGCTGCTTTGAAATAAGAATGGAAAATAAAACACAGCATTAAACTGCCAAGAGGACAGTGTGCTCCCATTGGGAAGTAGTCAAACAACACACAGCAGTCGTAAATCACTGTACTGTAGGACTGTACTCTGCCCTGGCTAGCAGGCAAAGCTAAACGTTATTCTCAGTGACGGTTATTATCTTTGACAGGCAGGCACTGACCAACGGAGCCCTTTTCACAGCTGTTTCTGCCGGATTGGCGGCTGCGAGCTTTGCCCCGTCTCTGCTGTGTACACCGCACACAGAACAGTCTCGGTAGTCAATCTGCTGCTTTCCGTGGCGTGGATAAATGAGAAAAGGGTCAGACGCTGTCGTCATTTTCATGTTCATGCCTGTACGATGGTCGGGCAGCACATTGATTAAAGAGGCAAATGTCAACACCGAATCCCTGGCTTTTACCATTAGTGGTGTCAAATCCTGAGGCCCGTCTCAGCGCCGCGGCTCGTCCACCAACTCACTTAGCTAACGGATTCACTAGAGCATGGCTCGTGTGTGTGTATGTGTGTGTGTGTGTGTGTGTGTGTGTGTGTACACACGCCCACACACTGTCTTCCGCCTCACATGCGGTTCCCCTTCAAAGACTAATTACTTGGAGGCGCTGGATATCCCCCAACCCCTCGCCACCTACACACTTCCGCCTTCCCCCCTCTGCTGTTCACCTAAACTCGCGGGGGAGCATGCCGCCAAGTAATTGTGCGTTGGGTCTGTAAAGCCCCGGCAGCGAGAGGACACTGTAAGAGTCAATTACCAGAGCTCACAGCGCCAGGGATGGAGAGGTACACCGTGATCCTGTCTGCGTGGGGCACATGAGGAAGGAGAGTCTGTTAACATGCCACCACTCCCACCTGCAGCAACCACCACGGGCATGATGTGTTACTTTGCTCGAGGCATGGCCAAGTTCCCGGTCTGCCGTCGAATAAGATTGGATTGGATTGGATTATGTTGTACTGTTGATAGTGTCTAGTGGTGGAAATTCACTATTTTTAAGGTTGTTTTTTTCTGTGTGACAGGCTTGTGGGCACTCAAACGCCTCCCTTGGCCAATCAAAGTATGATATTTCATCGTATTAAATGCCAAGGAGGCTCAGCGAGGCTCCTGGGCTTCAAAATAGATTAGTGTGTCGATGATTAAGCAGTGATACCATTTTAATCAAAGACGATCCCGGGAACTCGGGACTCATTTCGCTTCCATCTCCGCCGCCGCCGCCGCCGACAGGATTTGATTCATGAGGTCTTCATTCTCCAGGCACCCAGACGAGAGTGTGAATATGCCCTCACACAGGAGACAGGCTTTCTCCTGCCACAGTAACATCTCACTTTCTTTTCTCTCTGTGGTGAATGTCCTGTCTGTGAGCTTCTCCCTGACTGTCTCTCTGTGGGTATCCATCAAAACACCCATTCACATCTCTTTTTCTTTTAGCTGTTTTAGCGCCTAGTAGCCTACTTAAAGTGCACTGTAATGGCAATACATACCCAAGTCTTCATCTAGCTAAGGGAATATAAATCTATTGGTTGGATGTAGGAGGTGAATAATGGTCCATTTGCCTCATTATGATTTACCTTATAGACATTAGCTGATGAAATGGTCATATTTCACTGAACATTTTATTGTTTTATTGTTATTTAGTACTAAGGCCTATTCATTTGGTCCTTGCTTCTTATCATTTTTGTTTATATATATATATACATATATATTATTTTTTAAATGTGCAGTGGTCTCTTAATTCTTTCAATGGCTGTATATGGTGGTACTAAGTCATTCAATTCTGGTATAGTCTGGTATAGGCCTCTGATGAAAATATCTCCCATCTCTCTCATCTACTGGCCAATACACTTTTACTTGTGAAGTCATGACACCACTGGATTCTCAGACAGGGTGTGAAATCCTTTCCACTACCAGATAAATTAGTTTTCCAATCAATTTCAGCGGTGCCTTTTGCAATGCACTGTGGTGCCTCTTTGGCGTGCGGTGAGTGTGCTAACGGGGGCCAACCATCTAAAAACGTGTGCATTCATTAAAGGCCCTTTTGGGGATTGTGTCCACTGTCTGCCTTTAGCTCTTTAGCTCATGGAAGAGAGGCCAGGCTGTCCAGCAGGCCAGGCTCTCTAGCAGATGCTCCAGCAGCATCTGCTGCCCGTCCTATCAGGTGACCCTCTCTACCCTCTCACGATGGCTGACGACTAAGAGAGAAGCCAGATGAAGTGAAACAGCTGGTTGCTTTCATAGATTGATGACCTGGGGGTACTTCCCAGTGGCGCTGAGTTAAACCCTATGTAGCCCGCAATGGAAATTAGTAAGTGAATCCCACATTTCTACCCCAGCTTACGGTTTATGTTCGAAACCTAACTGTCAACAAGTGTGGGTGACCATAGGGGATGGGTAGAGCATGGAGCAGATAGGGGTTAGGCATCTTGCTCAAGGATGCGCATTATTAAAATGAGAGATGCATGCTTATATGTTGCAATATTTGCATATCCAATTAAAACTGAATGTCTATGTGTCTGTCAATAAGGTTTAATTATGACGATTGCAACGCTGCTTACAAAGCAGAACGTGAACTGCGGAACACAATTTTATTGTGGTTTTCTGTCGGACTGCTGAGTGGTTACACAATAAGTGACGTACCTAGCCTGCTCCCGACCAGGCTAGGAGAAAAGCATTCACTCAAGTTTTTATTGTCATGGAAACCAAGCTGGCATCTTAGCTAGCTTGTTGAAATGGTTGGAACAGAGACTTAAGTTAGGCTAGTACAAAATAAGCATTTGCTTACGGCCTAAACAAGGTTAATAATATACCCAAAAGATGTTGAAATTACCTAATTATCCTACTCAAATAGAAGTACTGTTAGTTGACAGAAATGTTATTATTTGACTGATTTTTATTATACATTTTGCTACAGCTGAAACCTTATTTCCCACTTACTAGTTGAAATCTATGAATCAGTTGCCAAAAAAAAGAAATTTAACATGCTGTTCTACAGGGGCTGAAGCACTTTGGTAGTGCTGACTCAATTAAATTATGTAAAAAACTTGTATGTCATACACATTGTGCCAATGTCTTCAGGTGAACCTAAGACGGAGAGAAAATTACATTGAATACAGTACATGGATTTTTTATGTTCCACATTATAATTGTAATAAAAAACTATGAACCAAATCAGTCTGTTGATTAATGTGCAGAACACTCCTCACTTTGTGTCAGGAATTGCTCTTGTGGTTGAAACCAGTGTTACAGAAACATTGTTATAGGCTGAGTGGCTTGCACTCCTCTCTACTCACCCTCCTACAGCCATCATTACTGTCATGGACAGCTGTGCTTCAAAACACAAACAGTGAGCTGGGGCTGAAACCTTACACAACACAATTGAGGAGTGTACCTTTTAATGTAGTTGACAATCTCTTCCTTTTAATAACATGTGATTGTCTTTGTGTACACACACGCAAGTCTTACCAAAGCCAAATTCAACTTCTTCCAAACTTTCACTTTTAATTGAGACATACTTTATATATTTATACTTTTTTTTTGTTGTGGAACAACATGAACAGACATAATTAGATATTCCATGAACAAATCGTTCCACTGTCAGCGTCAAACAGGCAGGTTGGTGTGATATTAGGTGCTGCTACAGCTGCTTGAGAGAGAAAGAGAGAGAGAGAGAGAGAGGTTTCAACCGCCACAATTCTACCACCATGTGTGTGTGTGTATGTGAGACACAGGGACATTTACCAGATCAAGAAGTGACACGTATAGGTTAAGACACATGTCTTATCTTTGCGACTATTTATACACACACGCACACATGCACGCACACACGCACGCACACAAACTGCAGTCTCTCTCCTAACCCTCAAACTCATTTTAGAGCAGCAGCAGTTGTTTAATCAAATTGAAGATATTTTCATAACGTCGCTAACCTGCTCAATGATGCGCCATTGAGTGGAGTTGGAGGAGTTCAGAGAGGATGTGAAAGGTTTCACTTCTCAACAGCAGACGTCTGTCAGCCCTGGAGTAGGAAAAAAAGAGACGTTTAAATGAAGCAGTGGTCCACAGACTGTAAACACCTCCATTTGACAGCATTTCCAAAGTGTTTTTTGCGGTTAGCAAAAACCCAGGTGGCATTGGTTGAACGGTGTGTTCAAATAACATTTGATAACTTTTTTTGCCTACGCCTACGCCAGGCAATGCGGGAATCTGTGACTAAAATCTAAAGGTGAACAGTACCTGTAACCTCTTACAAGGATAATGACCAAACCTTTTTTTGTTGCAAAATGAGCCATGTGAAATGGCACTGACTCAGACAGAAGGTTTGCTAAAACTAATTTATGTTGATTCTAATCAAATTTGTAACTGGCAATGCCATTCACACAACCCCCCCCCCCCCCACACACACACACACACACACCTCATATTTCCCATTTTCAGTACCTGATCAGTAGGGCTGTATGCTAGATGTACTGTACAATACCAGAGTCAGATGTAAGTGTAAGTGTAGAGATGTGATATGAGTCACCACCAAACCATCAGTCATTATCCACATGGGCTTCTTATTGTCTGTACCAACACAGAGAGAGATACAGCACCTTGCGCCATGCAAGGTCTCACTCGCTTGCCTTCTGTGAAAAAGACCTGTGTTTGGTTAGACTCATAGTTAGAATGGTTCCAGGAATGTGTCTTGCCTTTTCCCTTTAACCAACCTCTTATGCTGTCATGTCTACGTCGGCAGGGTTAATGAAATACCACATAAGGCAATATAAAGTCCTGCAGTTTACTGTACTGTAATTATACATACATGAAAAGATGGTAGTGGGAAAATAAGATAATGGCTTTCAACATTCAACAGAATTATACACTATGGCTTTAAAGTTGTTGGAGGTTATAGTGATAAATAGGTCACTTAAACATATTTAAACACATTTGACAAACGCAAGCTGTCATACTCAATAAAATTATGTAAAAAACTTGTTTGCCATACAGATATTGCCAATGTCTTCAGGTGAACCTAAGACGGAGAGAGAATTGCATAGAATACAGTACATGGATTTTTTATGTTCCACATTATAATTGTAATTAAAGAACTATAAACCAAATCAGTTTAGATTAACGTGTAGTACACTCCCTTTTCTACTTTTCTACATGTAATAACATGTAAATTGGTCATTGTAATTAGTCATTACTCATTACTCATTATAAATTGTTTCTTGGAACCGCCGATTGCTTTTTTTGCTCACCACTGTACAATATAATGTAACTTTAGAATGAGGGATTTTTACAATGCACCCAAGAACTGAACCCAGAAACTAGCGTTGCCATCTAAAGCCATAACAGACTGCTGGCAACTCTCTGAATGAGTCCACATACAGGGGAAAGCATTCTCTTTCATTCTGGGACCTAGCCCCGCGGAGACCAGCAGCACTTGGTAAAGTAGTGTTGCTATGTGTATATATTAGCTGTGACCAATCAGATTCCCAATGCCGGTGTTATGACATCTCTTGTCCTTTGCTCTTGAGCTTTTTGGCGTTCAGTGGTAGTGTGTTCAATAATGTGACTTCACTCAGACCTCTTAGAATTGTGTTAAGCACTGTTTGACATTAAATGAATGCCCCCTCAAGTCGGAATTACACCTAGGAAAGTTGGAGGAGCCTCAACAACCATGAGTTCAATATGAAAGATGGCTGCTCCGTGCATTAATTGTGTGAAAGCTGTGCACTTCTGTCTTATTTCTGTCTAATTAAATCAGTTCTACATCCAGTACAATCCAACTTCTACAGTATCTGTGTACATGTTGCTACGGTGTATGTATCTGCAAAATACAGCGCAATGCGTTGTTATCAACCTGTATTGCTAAGCACAACAAAAGCTTTCACGGAGGCATCCAGCTTGGTTTTCCGACTTGTTAACTGGAACGCGGTCGACCCGGGTGTGACGTCATTCCCAGTGGTGAGTTCCGACTTCCAAGGTAACTGGAACACGGCATGAGTCGGTCAAAGTTGATTGACAACAGGGTAGGGAGCAGATACAGGACCACCTCCACATCATGCCACAGACAAGACACAGACACAGTGGGCAAGACATTATAAAAAAAGGGGAGGACACAGAGCCTATCAGAGAACTTTCCCAGACTAGTGTGTGACCTTGGACCAAGACAACCCCTTTTGTGTGGGCCTGTGAGCCTCCACACATCACTGATGTTTTAGATCACTATTCAATTTTCTAACAGAAGAACATGTGTTCTTTTGATGTATCTTTTTAATAAGCTGATAATCACCCATTTGTGTCCATAATTGCCCTTGTGGTTAAAACCAGTGTTACAAAAATTGAATCAGTGCTGAGTGACTCACACTCTTCCCTACCCCTCCCCCTACAGCGCTGTTTCAAATATATACAGGGTTCTGGGGACACTGCATCACAACTTTTAATAAAAGAAAAGTCCTTGTAGATATTAAAACTTTATGAATCTGGTATACATCAGCAAATACTAGAAACTGCAGATGGCCAATGGTCAATGTAAAGCCTTGCTTGCCACTGCAAGAGGGCCCAGCAGTAAAAAGTGTATTTTTTGAATAAAGATCTGATGTAGTGGAAGGCGATAGCAACCCAGCCCTCTTGCCTTGCCACTAGCGAAGACCGCAATCCCATCTTACAGCCCCTCAAGCAGAACCGCACAGTGATCAACCGAAATGAAACAGTCCTGCTGTCATCAGTGAGCTCAGATCAGCCGCGGACAAGGTAATGAACACTGGCCTCAGCCAGCCTCACAAGGATGCCCGGGCCGTGGCCGGACTCTAACAAGAACCTCGCAAAGAAAACAGAGAGAGAGAGAGAGTGAGAGAGAGGGAGAAAGAGCGGACATCAAAAGCAAGAAGTGGGCGGAGAGACAGAGGAGGTGTTTTCAGCCAACGGGAGGGCTTCTTGACCTTGGCGGCGATAAAGCGGCCCTCCTGCATGGTGCATTTGCCATCTGCACCGCTAGCTGGAACCGCAGAGTCAGGATTATAAATCCTGGGCAAACAGTGGGCATCAAAACGCCATAACAAATCCAGAGAAGGATTGGGGCTGCGGTGTGAGGTCGGTGTGTGATAGCGGTCTGATATAGTACGGCGGAGGGCAATACGTCATGGCCTTCCCACTTCACCCGCCTAATCTGCCTGCCGCTGTTTCCACAAGGTCAAGGATGACACACTCATTTGATTGTGTGTGTGTGCGCGCATGCATTAGCAGGCGAGCAGCATAGAAATGAATCGGGGCAAGGATAGGCACTAGTGTGCTTGCGTGCGAAGGCAGATGTGCTCGCTGATTGTTTTCTAAGTCTCCTTATTGCCTCGCTTGCTGTTCTGCAATTTCACAGCCCAGGGTCTGCAGACACGCAGAGAATAAATTAAACAGTCTATTGGCCTCACTTTGTCTCCATACGACTTTGGAAATGAATTGTGCTCGATGAAAAACGAAACAGAACGCATCGAGTAAATGACAAAAAGAGGGACTGTGTTTTGTGAGTGGCAGAAGATGGACAAGTCCCGTTAAATATGTAACCTATAATGGGGCAACTAGTTATTCTGTTAGATATTGTTTGAATTCTGATATTACTTGGCCATGTCAAGCTCACAGTTTATTTTCCACACTGATAGCTTTGTTTTGCATTATAGCACCCCCTAGAGCCTAAAATGTCTGCCCCAGCTCACTGTTTATGTTTTGAACACAGCTGCATGTGACGGTAGGGAAACAGGTAGAGAGGAGCGACTCAGGTGTATGTGCTCTCTTAGTTTCTAACCAAACAATGTTTTTCTAACGCTGGTTTCCCAAATCGAGAAGTGTCCCTTCCTGTATTGGTATTTTAATGTAGTGTTATTTGGCAGAGTGCTGCATGCAGTGAGGTCACAGTGAAGTGCTACATGCTACAGCCAGTCTGACCTTTTAAAAAGCGAAAGATAAACAAGGAAGTATTATTTATTTTGCTAGGGTCTCACTACAGTACCACCCATTCAGATTCTCCCCCCTCAGATTCTTCATTCAGTTTCTGTTGAAGCCTTATTCCACAAACAGACACAAACACAAAACACACCCATGCTGATCATCGTGTTTTGGACAACGTACATTGTATTGATCCAACTGACTATTAGGATGTAGATAAAAATGAGAATGAACAAATGAATGAATTCTCTCTGGGTCTGAAAGCCGTGGCCAGGTATTGAATTTCATTTGAATCCAGTGTAAAGCAAACAAAAAACTCTGTTGCTCCTGACCTGCGTACAGAGTAGAGAGTGTACTGTGAAAATATTACACTTTGCTGAGTTTTTATTGTTATTGCAGCGGTCCGTTGGGCAAAGTACTAAATATCGACCTTTTGTTTCTCTGTTAATGAGTTCAATACAAACCCTGGTAGGGCTTTACAAGGAGTGTGATCCCGTGGTTTGTTTTATGTGGGGTTGAGTGGCTCGGCGGTCCGGGCAGACAGTTAGTCAAATGGTTAGTTGTGCTGGCTATACATAGGCCAAACTGTCAAGAAGGCGTCTATGCTTTGAACGGATGTTGATTCATCTGTCAGTTTCTGTTAAACAGAGGGGACTAGGCTCAACAGAATTTTGCTTTTGTACCTTTTTCAGGTTTGTGTTTTACATATCTATTACTGTACCTGTTTTGACAGAGGTGCGTAAGCTCCACGGCCTGAAAACAAGACGGTATACAGTGATGCACCTTGCTCAGATGCATGTCAGGAAATATCAAACAAGTCACTATAATGGTTATTATAACAATTATGGGACATCGTAGGAGGGTAAGAATTTGTTATAACAATGATAAGAATTGTTTGAACCACTATATTCTTTACTTTTTCTCACTTTGTATGTTAATCATATGACAGTGCAGTCATGGAAAAAATTAAGAGACCACTGCCCATTTTTAGAAATATAATATCTCTATACAATTATATTTATATTTAATACATTCATATTTATATTTATATTTTTTTTAATGATTTAATATATAGTTTTTAAAAACTTTCATATTTATATTTATATTATTATATTATTATATTTACAAGAATATGCAGTGGTCTCTTCATATTTTCCATGGCTGTATACTGTAAACATGAGAATATCTATTACTGAGTCATTGCAAAAGTCGCCTTATAATCTATTCACGGTTAAGGAGCATATAGGAGGCTATATAATGCATACTGTATATACTGTATCCATGCTGGCTTTCATCAGCGCCATCATCTCTGCGTGCACTGCTCACAGGATCAGTCAAATTTACAGCCTTAAATAACGAAACAGACCTCTTGGCAAAGATGCCGCATCCCCTTTTAGGAAACAGCATTGCACCCCCACCCCCTTACCCTGAATCTCTGGTGATCACTTGGCCAGTGAAATATTTATTATTTTTTTTATGTTGCCTGTCTAAGATAAGATATGCAGCATCCGTGCACCATAACAATGTATGTGCCAGGCGTAAAGCTGTCACCCGGACTTTAAACTGTCCACCAGCAACAATCCCCCGCTCTTCCCCACCTCGATCCCCTGCCTATCCCCGCATGGGTGCACACAAACAACCACGCACACACACGCGCACACTCGTGCAAAGGGAGAAGGGGCGTTGTTTATCTGAATGCATGAGCGAGTCAGTCGCATCAAAGTGAACCTGATGAAAAAAATCTCTCAAGCTTGAGTGTCACAAGACCTGTGAAAATGTACGAAGGGGGTTATGTACCCCCTCGCCATCTAGAAGCATCTCGTAAGCTAAAGGAGATACACGTCAATGAGATCAGCTCATACATTTTCAGCTGTTACATTGCTGATAATGGCTCATTCTTCAAAATATCATCATTAGTCTTTCCATTTTCAGTCAACAATAACGGTCGTTGTGAGTTCTTCGGACAAAGCTTAGCTTCCCATGCAATCTGTGTCATTTAAAGACCACCACTGCCCTCTGTCAGCCTTTCTAAGGATCTCAAACGTTTAATTCTCTCTTGGTGTTTATTCTTTTTTTTGGATTGATGTGACAGTAAGCTCTTGGCTTTGCTGCCTAATTCTTTTTTCTGTTCTGTTAATGTGGTACATATGTTGCTGAGCTATTTTTTGTAACCTTTGTTGAAGAATAAGCTTTATATTTTAGCACATGTAAGGACTAAGCATTTTCTTTTATTAAAAGGAGGACTATGTTCCTTAGTTCACAATAAACTATCTGATACAGTAGATCTTCTGCGATTGATTTTCATTTATTGTATCTCATCATTTGCTATCGCCAAATGTAATGTCTGACGATTCTTTATATGTACATTACACAGAGCTGCTTCTCCCATGTGGAACAAGCAGTGAGGGCTTCAACCAGTTCTAAACCAGAACATCAAAATGAGAATTTATGAAATGTTGTGGTCGTTTTGATAGGATTGGATAATATTGCATATAATTCAAACAGGAGACAATACAAATCTAACGCTATGGCCGCAATGATTTATTTGTCATTATTTCGGGGTTTACATTTCATTGTCATAAACATTAGAAAATAAAAGTAAAGTAATTGTAATATTTCATAATCACAACCTGACTAGTATATGTTAAGATATTACTTCTAGTGTATATAACTCAACTGAGATGTAATTCAAGGTTGTGCTACATTACTTCAAAATGTCAGTAAGTTATGGTAGTAAAACAAAAAACAAGTTTAACTTGATTGACACTGTCATTCTATCACACGTTATGCTCGTGTTTGGAAAGGTCTATTAGTGCATGTGCGCGGCTTCGCACAACATTTGTATGCTTCCACCACCTCCGGGGATAGTGGAAGTCTCTGGCACCATTATTTTGGGGGTTGGGGGCAGAAAAGTTTGGGAACCCTGCATTAGAGAACATACAGTACAACCACTTCACAGGCGAAGGGTAGCAAATGACGACGGCTGCAGTTATATAAAAGAAAAAGACAATTTCACCATCACATGGTCTACATGCCACTGTTGCAGTGTTTCTTTCTATAGCAAAGCAACCATTAGATTCTGGGCTACATCACAAATGTTTGAGTGTACAAGGAACATGGGAATCTGTATGCACATTCTCAAGTATTTAAATTGTTGAAAAAAAAAAACGTTTTCTGGGTTATTTTCTTTTTTATTTATTTACCTTCATCTGTATTGGCAGACAGACACAGTAGAAAGACATATATTCAGAGTAGGTAGTTAAATTCGTCAATCTACCACAAGGGGGAGCTATTGTAAAAAAGGTGCAGTGTTCGGTACAGTAGCCTATTGCCTATTTCACATCAAGAAAAACATTCGTGCAACAAAACATTACAGCGAAGGAAACAGTCGTGACCATTTTTACTGATTACGTGAAAGCAAAACCTCAAGTAGGCCCGTGCATTTCGCCACAGTGTATTGTGATGATTGTCATTATTAGCCTATTGTTATTATTGAAAATCTACAATTTGGCCTTTGTAGCCTATCTATTGTTTGTTCATTTTATTGACGTGGACTTTTTATTTAGGTCTGGACTAATTGTCTCAATCGTATAAAATAGTAGGCTATATATCACATTAATACCACAAAAAGAAGGATACTATTTTTCACACATTTACCAAATAACCATAATTATTAGTCCGTGAATACTGTAACCTAATCGATTGTCGAGCGGAGGCTGACTTGCTGTGGTCCACAGTGATCCGTTTCTCTGTGTCAGACCAAGTTCCCAGAATAGCAACTCAGGCGGCTTGTCTGCCTCTGCGCTGCCGTCGAACATGGAGGAGGAAGTCACCGGTGGATTTACCAACTGTTGCTGCAGCGGAACCAACTGTAGTCCGCGTTGCATGTCATCTAGAATTAAGTCTAGCCCGAACCGAGTCGTTTGATCTGGAGCAGTGCGCAACTTCGCGGAAATGTTTGCATATGGAATTATATAAACTCCTGCGTCTTAAGGTAATGGTAACGAGACGCTTTGTGTATTGGATAGACATTGTGAATAATCGTGCTACTGTATGGTTATCCGTGCTGCAGATAACAGTTTAGTCATTCATCATCATGCGTTCCTCGGCTACTGGAAACGCGGGCAGGTGCGTCTGCGTGGTAAATGGCAATTGTCAGACTGATTGTAAACGTAGGCCACTGCTGGGATCGGATGACCTGTTGAATTGTTTTTGTCAATGTGGCAATACATCAATTAACTAAGCACCAATAAAAGCAGAACTATGCGTAATGCTACGTGCCTAACTTCACAACAAGTGCAACATGCAATGAGGTGCTGTGGTGCGATGACTCACAGCTTCATTCAGTAGCTTTTCGACATTTCCTACCTACTCATTTTCCAATCCCTTAGTTGTCGAAAATAGCTTGGCTGCTCCCTGGCTAATTCCTTAGGAACCGGTGGATCCAGTTTGATCCATCATTCTCTTTCCTTTACGATTCTGTTGAGTCTTTTCCTGCTTCGCTAAGCGAGAGACGTAGGTATCGAACAGCACAGTCGACTTTACTTTTATCTAATGAAATGCTCCTGTGCTGGGTTTGAATGGAAGGTGCGGGGGTTTGCGCGTGAGTTGACGCACAGAAGGCACGTACACTACTAAGTTTCTTGAGGATAGAGGTGCTCTTCCTAAACTTTTCTCAGACTTTGTGAGCCTGGTCAGGTAATTGATCAGCTATATGCGTTTACTATAAAGAGTATCTGACTGATTTCAGTCAGTCAGTAATTCAGGTTGAGCCGTTTTATTGATGCCTTTATTGATAGTTATTTTTACAATTTGTACTTTTAAGAGAAGTAATTACACGTAACCCCTCCTTGACGGAGCCCACAGATAAAGCAGTTGCACAGGGGAGACGTTAAAGGTAAATTAATCCACTTTTAAAATGTATTTTATTGCTGGTTCGCTGGCTTGGACCTTTTTGGTATTGTTATTTAGATCTGAAAGATTAGATCACAGCACTCACAATAGCCAATAGGCAGATGGTCATTATATTCCATTTTGGACAATGGTTTGGGTTAGACATACAAGTATTAACTTATTATCGGTTTCACAGCAATGTATCTTTAGAAAATTGATTGGTCAAAACATTATAATTGGTCAAAGCAATATAATTGAATGACTAAATAATTCTAATATTAGAAAAGCCTGTAGATTTAACACATCCTATCAAAACATCCTCAGTCCTGCATAGAGTAAACAAATACCGTAAAATGATAGATAACACATCGTTATTTTCTTCCACAAGCAGCTTGGGAAATGCGCAGTTCTAAATCCAAAAGGCAAGCAAGTCCTCGTTGTAGGTCAGCAGAGATGATTATTATAAAAGTAGCTGCACTCTATTATTTGTTTTACAAAGAGTGCTACAGGTATTTTTGAGGAATATTTAAATATTTGTACGTACCTTAGCATACCTTAGAGCATCCTTATAGGTCACATGGAACCCACAAGAACTTGACGTGTTGAGACCCTAACCCTAAAGAGAGACCCTAAATCGTTTTTTATCCTTGCGCCCTATAGACATAGTAATCTATACTGTATGATATGTTATCAACAAGCCCTACTACTGTACAAAGTGTATCACACACATTGCGGGAATAATATCAATGCAGTTGAGCTTAATTATGTCACACAGGCCTATGCAGTTTATCAGGTGATTTCCACAAACAGTCCGTATACTGTAGCAGTGTCATATATGAGCTTTTTCAGCGTACTCTTGGACTCTAGACGTAATCTCCTCAAATGACCTACTAATAAGAAAATATAACACCTTTAGCCTTTTGTGGAGCTTAATGCCTGTAAAATATGAGGCCTACTGTAGGCTGCATGGTAGCTCAACAGGTTTGAAAAAAAGGGGACTTGCTTTTTTTTCTTAATTTCCTTCCTTTTTTACATCTGTAATTTTAGAGACTAAAAACCCTCCATTAACAAGTTACTACTTTTACTATTAGCTGGATATGAATTCTGTGAACAAATGAATTAACATATCACTATGTGATCATAATAATCAGTCCTAAGTCTGTAATTATCCGGTTTACGCTATAATTTCAAGGTGTCTTGTGTGCTACCCAATATTCACACTACATTTTACTGGTTCTTTTTTGAACAAATAATAAAACGTGGGCACATGTATATTTAATGGAGCTAAGCACTTTTACCACCTTTAACGTTTCTACAGTATATCAGTTATCATTTACCTGAAGATCCTGAACTTACTGTAAACCCTGATAGTTCAATGACTCAAAGTTTGGAGGAAACGGTTTGTTTGAACAAGATACTGTACATGGAGTGGGCCAACACTTGGTTTGTGTTCATTGTAATTAAAATTGTTATGTTAAAAAGCGTAACATATTTTAAGTATAAGTACTATAAGTATCCTACTGTAAGTACTATGGACACAAAGTGACTTCGATTTCCTGAACTTTTTGGGGGTATATAGTGTGGTTCTATAATTATTATTATTATTTTTTTCAAATAGTATATGAAATAGTTTATACATGTCAACTCTCTGGCAAGTCAAAAGTGCTGCCTGATGACTTCCAAGTTAGGCATGTAAACTTAAAATGTACAAGTTATTATTTTTGCTCCGTATTGCATGCCTAATGGTCTGTGACATCAATATTGCAGTTATTATTCTGTGGCAGTTCAAGCAATACTTAACCTTTATCAAACCCTCATCTCTGTAGCTTCCTCACGTCAATATAAAGTCCACCTGCAGACGTTCCCCATAAATTAGCCCCTCGTTCGCTGTAGCCACACAACCGATCACTCGTAGCTGTATTCAGTCACCATTCACTTCCGTTGTTTCTCATTAACATACTTATAATGTGTCTATAAAGACGATCTACTGTATGTCTCCACTGGTAGTATGTATTCTCAAGTTACTCCAGTTTGTTGTTGTAGAATTTAATTTAATGTACATTTCAAATTGAAATCCAAAACATACTGTAAAGGGTTTGACAAAAGTTCATTATCACTTCAAGATTTGGTGGGTTTGTTGGGATATTTTTGATAACTGGAGTAAATTATGACAGCGGGGGAGCATATAAATCATCAAAAACTGCCATTAAAAGAAGTGCATTTTGTTTGACCTCCACAGAGCTCCCGTAGCGATGGAGACAGAGGCTCCGGAGGATTACTGTGCTAGTAAGTCCTTCATGTATTTTTGTTGTACATTCTATGCAAAGACGACACACTCTCTACCAATGCTTGTTAATCCCATTATGATGCTTCGAGAGAGTCGCTTTGTGTTTGAAGTGAACGCATGTTGGGGTCATGTGTGTCATGAACCCCAGGCGCTATTGGTCTTTGTCATTCAGTGTTCACAGTATATGTAAATATTTTCTGTGCGATCATTTTCTTCTGTCTGCCTGCTTTTGTGTGAGGAAAAAAGTGGAACTAATACATAAGGCTATTGGCTCTAAAATATGAGACCATTACCACAATGTTGATACAAATCTATTTTGCAATTTCACCACTGTAAACATTGCACAGGGATTTTCCCCTAGCGCACTTTTTTCAGTTTAGCCCGTGAAAGTCTAGAAAACAAAGCTCTAGTTACATCCTGTTACATCGGCGCAGATGCAGGATTTTTTTTCTTTGTGGTACCCCGTTGCCCTTTGCAGTGCGCTTCCTTTGGGCAGGCCTGCCCCTGCCCTCTTTGCGTCTTGCCTTTTTTGGTGCACATCCTAAACCCAGGTCGCTGGCTGGCATATGACATCAGTGGGGACTTTCAGGTCTCCATTGGGGCTACGTGCCTAAAGGAACAGTAGGAAGGCGGGTGGAAAAAAAGGGGAGGGAACCTGTTTTCTCCTTCTCTCTCCTGGTCCATCCGTGGGTCGCTTCTGAGATGAGAGTGCTGGAACAGATAGTAGGCTTTTTGTTCCGTTAGCATGATGTTGCAGAAAGCATAAATGACTACTGAATATGGGCGGCGCTACAGTTGTCGGGAGGACGTCCTTTTTCATGTCGCAGACTTGGCGTATTTCTCCTGCATGGCTGTGCTAGTCCAGCGAAACTGACGTAGAATTGTTGCCCTGCCCATCTGGGTGTTGGTTTGGTGTTGGCCAGTCAATATACCTTTCACAAAAGACCTGCTGTTTCCATGGTCACTGCATATTTCACCTTTTTAACAGCTCTAATGGCATTAAATGTAACAAGGAGGGTTGGCCACACCCATTTAGGGCCGCTGATGCAGGCATAGTGTTCTTCTCTCTCCAACTACAATGAGAGTACACGCTAGACCTTTTGTAGGATCCAAGCAGGACTCCAAATCCAAGCAGGGCTGGCAGTTGAGCGCTAGCCAGAAACACATTCTCCTCCTGCAGTAATGCAGAACACTTTTGGCTTCATCAAAGAGTTGTTATCTACAGGAATGGACTGTACCAGGTGCTCAATGGTACTTTCCTCTTTTCCCTGCTCTCTCTCTCTCTCTCTCTTTCACTCACTCACTCACTCACTCACTCTCTCTCTCTCTCTCTCTCTCTCTCTCTCTCACACACACACACACACACACAAACACACACACACACACACACACACACAGATCTGCCTGATGCAACATAATGGTCAACTATATATCTCTGCAATTTATAGCCGCCATTGTTAATATAATGTCACTGTGTGATCCACACTTGTTAAAGATAACAATGCTATCCGTCTTTTTCTCTACTGCCTTCTCGGTGGCGTGTTTGTAAGGGTTTGGAGAGGTGGAGGGTTTGACAGGAAAAACCAGATCATACATTGTGTGTATCCAACAAGCCAGAACCCAGTGCCTTGTGACACAGGGGGAAGATTTCTACACATTTCCCAACACAAGCATATCGTGCTCTCACAGAAAGTGGAAGCCAAGTTAGACTTGATCAATACATATATATTTGAACATTTCTGAGCCCTAAATGATTCAGTAATGTTGGTCTTTCACTTCCTGAAAAGGACCGTGAATTTATTGTGATACAGTACAATCTTTGGGTTAAGGACCTGTGCTTGGTTGAGTATTTTACATAGAGGTCTTCCTTTTCTATGTTGTTGTCCACTGTGCGTTATCCTGAATTTGCTATTCAACGCCAACGCTAAGCACAGCTCCAATTCTGACTCTGCGTTTGCGTGTGCGTGCGTGTGCGTGCCACTGTGAACAGTTTTGTGTTATGTCTGTACTGAGTGTCTAGACAGGCCAGTAAGTAATTTAACAAAATAACAGAATGCCCATTGTTTACACGTTACAACAGCAAATCACACATATACAAACATTAGATGGTAATGTGGAGTATGCAGAGGTTTGGTTACTAAATCAAATAAACAGATTTTTAAATGTTGACATGAACAGTGCGAATTTTATGAATCCTCGCACCGCAAGCTAGTTGTTTATTTGTACACTAGACGAAAGTCTGTTTACCATTTCAATGACGTACAGAAACAATCCTAACTTTCTGTTCGACTCTCTGGCCAATAATGGCAACCATTATGCATACAGTAACAGCATTGTGCATGCTTATCCACTGATAGTAAGATAGTAAGATATTACTATCTTAATTATGTTATGATTAAAGGGAAATAAAAAGATCAGGATACTTCATTGTCATAAATAGACAATACATTATTAGTTCATGGAAAAGATGGGACATCTTTTGGATGTTTGGATGTTGGATGTTTTTTTTTATATTCTTACATTGTCCTAAGGGACAAAGAACAAGACAGCCTTATTGCTATTAAAATAAAATAAAATAAAAAATAATATAGATATATATTTATTTATTTATTTATTTAACTTTTTACAATATGGCTAACAATTTGTCTGGACTGTGATTGAGAGTGCGTCTTACTTTTAAACCGTACGACAGGCACAGGCACAGGAACAGGCACAGTTTTATAACGACCATGTACTGTAGGTGACCCGAATACTGCCTGTGAACCAGCCCTCACACAGGGCTGCTAGGCAGCTGTCAGCGGTCTCTACAGTAATGGAAAATCCTTCATGACAAATCTGGGCCACTCCTGTCTCCAGGACAGCAACGCAGAGGGATAGCGAGCCGTCGGTCACCTGAGATTTCCTCCAACCCCGACGTGTGCAACCCGAGCCCAAGCCAAGGGATTGTGTCATGGACTACGTCTCCCAGGTTGTCTCAGTCAGCGGGGCCGCCGCAACAATAGCCCAATGCCGCCAAACAGGCAGTCACAACAAGACAGCCGAGTCAGAATAAGGGGTGGAACAATACCTTGATATGAATAGGAAAATTTGATTCTAACTGAAAAAATACAAACAAATATTGATATGCAAAACAAAAAATAAATAAATAAAATCAATTAAAAATGTAAGGGTTGCTGGTGTTAAGTTTGTTGTCCATGCACCAGTCCCGTTTGGCGACAAAAACGATCCTCGCGTATGGACAATGTCCGATTCACCTGAAAATTGTGAATCGTAAAGTTCAGATGATCATTTGCTGTCGCAGAATCATCTAAATGAATGTGTAATGCCATTTTAAAATTAAATGACCGCTAAGTCAGATCTTAGACTTTATTAATATTGTGTTCTCCGTAGCCCTTAAAATATTGACTAAATAGGATACATATAGCTGGATTACGTTGGATTGAGTCCGAGCAAAAGACCTTGGCTCAAAATGTGTATTGTGATGTTATTTTAGATTTTAGCCTACTGTACATAGCACGTTGTATGTTTCTTTCATTTCCACTGATGAAGAAGAGAAATTCTGCTTTCAGAGTATCATGTGCTTCTCACTTGTGGGTCTGCTTGAGGAAAGTCTTCAAATGGCGTGGGCGGTGACGGGCAACAGGCCTCACTGCGGTTCCTGAAGGATAAGACACCCTGGGTCAGTGGGGGTGTTTGCCTGTTGCCACTGCATTGTTCCATGGGGACAGCTTGTAACTGGGTAAGGGATTGGGTAGCTCTCCCTCTGAGTGGACACGGGGCTCTCCGTGGCCCGGGTTCTGCACAGGCTGCTGAGAGAACGCAATACGATCCTCAGCGGCTAGACATTAGAATCCCATAGGCAGAGCAGGGTGGTGTAGCCAATGGCCTTGACCATTCTGTAGCATGACCTTCAGGCTGACACTATAGATTAGGTCCACAGGGAGGCCGAATGACAATGAGAAGGTGAACCCAGGACATATCTTATAGACGAGGGTGTCAATAATGGATTATACTTTCTTTGCACTGGTTCAGCTACACTTATTTTTCTAAAGTGTGATTAAACCACATACAATATCTCTGTTTGCTTGTGTAACAGGGGGCTTGGTGTGAAAATGTGTGTAAGAACTGTTGCACAGGACAGTGCTTGTGCCAGAACGTCAACTTAAAGTCTGGTATCTATTCATGTTTCCGGATTCTGTTTTAGTATTCTTTTCTAGTTATAGTAGTCTTTTGTATATTTCAACTTTGACACCTCTGATGAACATCAGAGATTTGGTATGGTTTTAAAGTGTATCTGTGTGCGTGGGTGTGTTTGTCCGTGTGTTTGTCTGTCTTGCAGCCTGACTGTCTGGCATTCTGTTAAGACTGTCTGTCAATCCAGCCAGTCCCTCACATCTGTGGGTCTGGACTGATGGGTCACGGGAGGCTCTTATTTTAAACTTTTTGTAAAAATGTTTTATTTCAATTTATTGATTTATTTTTCAATCCAGTTTTATAAAAATTTACAAATATTTCGGTTGTGTTTAGTGTTGTTTATATATTTAATATATTTTGATGCTAAATGTTGAGCTATTAGAAAAAGTGTGTGGTTGTAGGGGTTTTGAAAAGGTCTATAACATGCAGTTGTTCAGGATAGCTATAGACTGCCTGTGTTCTAAGCTGTGCAATGAAGGACGTCATTTTCAGCCCTCTCGCTGCTGCCGTCTGTCTCCCAGGTAACGGCCAATGCTCTCCCAAGAAGGAGAACTGTAGAATACTGGTGGACCTGTCGACGAGCTTACCCAACGGACAAACAACGCCTCAGGGTCCTAAATCTCCCGTCGGTGAGTGAAACATGTCTGTGTGAATGGCTTGGTGCAACCACACACAGGCAGGTACTATACGTCCAGACATTTGTTTGTACGCTTGTAATACCTCACAACAATTACTTAAAGGTTTTTTACAAAAACGTTGTTTTGATTTGGCTGGTTGTTTTTGAGTGGCTGGCATTCCTCTCGACTCCTCCCCCATTCTCCGCGCGTGGCTCACATCTTCTCTACCCCTTCCCCTACAACCCCGTGCACTTGTGTGCACAGTTATATTTCGTAACATACAGCAATGAGCTGAAGAGGAAATTTGAGGTTATTCATAATGCAATTCATGTACCTAAAATACATTACAAGAGTGCCTCTATATAAATAAGTCACATAAACATGTTCTCATTGTGGTTTTTTGCAAGTGTTATTTGAAACAAAAAACAGGCGTCATCTTCTGATTAAAATACACAGGGAGGGGTGTCAAATTTCTGCAGTCATCTTGGCGCTTGGAAACTCAATTTTAGCAGTTGTGGTATTTTGCGTTCTATCCGGTATAAATTTACAGTGAGTGTAGAATTACACCTTGTGGCGTAGGGATCTGTTTGAAGGTTAAGATTGACACGTGTCATTTTTATGACCAAAAATTTAGACATTATGATTATAATGTATGGAATTACTCTTGTAGTTGAGTCTATAAAGTTGATGTTGCATGGAGAAAACATCCTGACCTTTAAACCTTGTTTTTTTATGGGAACATCTCAGTTCAGTTCATAAAATACAGGGGTAAATCTGGCCACCTTTGCATTGTATGCAAGTACAGTATATAGTGCCAAAGGTCCTCAATGCAAAATGGCATGTTGAATTACTTGAATTAAATAAAAACATAACGCAATAACAATGCTTTGTCACAAATTGAAAAAAAAAACTGCATTTACAGTACACTGCTTGAATTTTTCTGTTGTTGAATTTGGTTGTTAAAATATCAGGCAGGTTATATTCAACCCATTATTTTTCAACCGTACAAATTAAGGGCAATTCAGGGCTTATACACTATTGCAACCTATGGTAACATGCTGCTCGGAGCCTGGTTGATCTTCTTCTGTGGCTTCCACTGTCCGCATAGTCCCACCACTCACATAACCACCGGAGCTTGGAGCAGGCTCCGAGCAGCATGTTACCATCGGTTACAATAGTGTATCAGCAGTCCATTACTCCTCCTGTGATACCCGGATGGTGAATTTTAAGACTGAATTTCAACCTGAATTTCAACCTGAATTTCAACCTGAATTTCAACCTGAATTTCAACCTGAATTTCAACCTGAATTTCAACCTGAATTTGTGAGGTTGAAAAATAATCGGTTGAATATTAACTGCCAAATAATGGAGATGGTATTTTAACTACCAAATTCAACAACAGAAAAATTCAAGCATCGTAAGTGCTGTTTATTTTTTATTTTTTTTGTCAAGTTGCAATACATAGAAATATAAGTATTGTTATTGCATATGTTACTATTATTGTTATTATATGTTTTTATTAAATTCACGTAATTCATCATGCCATTTTGCATTGAGGACATTTGGCACTATTATACTAACATAGCATTGCTCCTGCCAGTGTGCCCAGTTTTCTCAGCAACCATAACACGTTCAGACTTTTCTGACCGCTCTATGTGTATCTATCCGAAGTGATGTAAAGAATTGAATAGCAAGGGTGTTCAGGTCTGCTCTGTGTTGCCAGGATACAGCTTCCAAAAGACAGCTGGATTGTTATGCCCGTTATTGGAAGGAGAGTTCCTTTAGTACAAACTGCAGTAGCACCGGGAAAAAACAGCTATAAGCTCACTATGTGGAGATGCCCTTTACTGAAATGGCCACTTTAAGGGCAAGGATTTTAAGTCTAATCACAAAGGATTGTCTGAGGGTGAGGTTATTTAGTCCATGTTTACTCAGGTGTTTAATGCGGTGTTAAAATTGAGGAAAACAAGATTTTTGTCCCTCCTTGTCTAGGGTCAAACTGCGGTGTGGTTCGCTGTGGGTTTATGAGCTAACTCTAGCTAGCCTTTGATTATGTCAGTTCTGATTGCCACTTCCAATCCTGCTGTACTCTTCAGGGTAATGGGGTAATGTGATTTTAGTTTTTTCTGTTAAGGTGTTTTTAGGATACAAGGCTTTGTAAAGTTACTCTTACCAGCTTTAATGTTAAAAAAAGCCTTTAATTTAAGTGCATGTCCAAGTGGGAAAATCAAAAGAGTGGGTGAGGAATGGGTCTCTTCAGTGTAGCGTATGATACAGTATATTATAAACTAAGCTTACTAGGTTGACAGCACATCAATAGGAACCCATGAACAGTACTGTATGCATTCCTTTCAAAGTTTACTGTCAGAAAATGTTTGCAGCTGAAAGTCACTGGATAAGTGGACATAACTAATTTTTGATATAGACAGTGAGTATTAATCACACCCCACTTCAGAAAATTTTCAATGAAAAATTAAATAATGAAATAGCCATCAATCTCCTGTGAAAAAGTTCTCAGTAATTAAGAACTAATGGAGCTTCAAAGCGGGCGAGAGCTAAAAATGCTGAGCTATACATAACATAGTTAGAATCTGACGAGAGTTAAAAGCCTGCCGCTTTAGTGTTACAACTCCAACTATATTGGCTGTGATTACTAGCTTTAAAAAAATCTTAAAACTGGTTGGACGGGGTAGGTTGGACTCAACAAGTCACTGTTCAGATCAGGTTTTTCCAAAAAAGACTGAGCCTCCATCAGGTCAGTTTTCTACTGTGGGTAATGGGAACGTCAAGAAGATATTTTGGTTGTGGTGTGGTTAGTCAAAACGCTATGCGTATGTTAATATTGGTTATATATTTATGCAATTGTAGCTTCCAGAAATGTGCATCTGGGCTTCCCCCGTGTCGAGCACAGAGCTGTGCGCGGGTTAAAAGTGTCTGCAACTGCGAGTACACATTTGGCTGTGTATTTTTGTCCTGCGTGGGAGTGGGCATGCATGCGCACGTGGGTTTAGCGGCCATGCGTTTAGCCGCGTGTAGACTGGTGCTAACTGAAGCGTCCTTTTCCTAATGTGCGATGACGTGTTCACGTGGCGATAACGACCGCCTGACGCCGAGAACACTCATATCTTTCCTACATGTGCTCAACCCCTCCCTCCCTCCCTCCCTCCCTCCCTGTGAGAGGCAGCCAGCCGGTCCCCACTGCCAGTCAAGTGGAAAGCCACAGGGCATTAGCACCTGCCCGCCTTGGACACTCCCCTTCTCCCCAGGGACAGACGCAGACGAGCAGGAACCAGACTGACCTGTTTCTTTCTTCTTCCTCACCCTCCTGGCTGTATGCCAGTCAGTCTGTCTTCCTGCGGGGTTCGACCTGCCGCGTTGTTAAAGGAGCACTCCTCGATTTGTGCCTGGGGTCGCCCTTGTGGTTGAAACCGGAACCGCAAAAAACTTTAAACACTGGGAGCCTCTACCCCTCCCCCTACCACTGCCCACATGTTGATTTTTGAAACAGTTGTGTTTCAAGCTGGGTAGGACATTGGGAATTCTGGGGCCGCTGTAACAGCTGTGATAGCTTTAAGATACCATACTGCCACCCTTCCGCCCACCTTTCCTAACCATCAAGTATGTCACACAGTGAAAGTATAGCCTAGATTGGCCATACTATTCCAGTCAGCCCAGACTAAATGTATTGTGTCTCAGGCGATGTTAACCCCAGCCGGCCAAAAATGGTGGATTCTCTTCTACCTTGAGATCTGCCGGGCTACATAACATAGTTAGGATCTGACGATTTGACGACTTCCTCTCTCTCTCTCTCTCTCTCTTTGGCAGAACTCAGAATCAAGCAGGAGGAAGAAACGGGAGAGGAGTCCGAAATGAGATGCTCTGCACTGGAGGAAATGGACCAGAGTCAGGGAGATGAATCGGGATTGGAGGACCCCATGACGGACAGCCCAAGCAACCTACAAGATGTTGTTTCTGGAGCTGATGGGACATCTGATACAGGAGGCCGATTGCCTAATGGTACATTATATATATATATATATATATTCCCTTAAGGCTGTTGAGTGAGTCAGAAAACATTTGTTTTTCGTTGACAGTAGGTGTGGACTAAACAGACAATAGCTTTAACTTGGAATCAATACCAGGGGAAAAAAATCCCAGGAATCACCCGCAACCTGTTCCCAAGCCCTTTAAACTGACGCCATGATTGCTACAGTTGTCACACCATTAGGTGTGAGTCCACAGCATCGCGACACACCACAGTTTTAATTGTCAACGGTAGGGTTTTGGTCAGTGCGACATCGTGAGAGAACTTTTTGAACCACTGCTTTTTATAGCCATAAAGAATACAAATATACCATATAGTTGTGTAATATAAACACCATGATCATTAAAAATGTACGTCAATGTTATAGAAAGATCATTTTTATTTTTTTCCTCTCGCGGTCTCTTCCTAAAAATAACATGCCACCACTTTGAAAACAATTGATCTCGACTGTATCTCAAACACATCTCTGCACTGTCTAACAATCCAAGTGTTGTTTAGCGTTTCCCCAGTGCTGTATAGTACAGTACTTGTAGTAAAGGTTTTTCGGTAACTATTGCTATCAATCCAGCAGTGTGTGTGTGTGTGTGTGTGTGTGTGTGTGTGTGTGTGTGTGTCGGGGGAGCTGACATTTAATGTCTCTGTCAGGTGACAGGCCGTTCCAGTGTAACCAGTGCGGGGTCTCCTTCACACAGAAGGGCAACCTGCTGCGCCACATCAAGCTGCACACGGGCGAGAAGCCCTTCAAGTGCCCCTTCTGCAGCTACGCCTGCCGTCGCCGCGACGCCCTCACCGGCCACCTGCGCACGCACGCAGGTCAGACCCTCCATCTCACTCCTTCAGCCATTCGTTCAGTTGTGGAGAACGGGAGATGGGCGCTTTGATTGGTTCTCTTTTGGTTTTCCGGGATTTAAGGCATTACAGCAACCACCTAAAAACACCAAGCAATCTGTATTCGGGAAATAGACATTTTGTTGTATTATAAACGCGTGGACGCAAATTAGAAACACCTGGAGATGAGTTATTACGTTTGCAATACACAGTATAGCCAAACAACTATTACTGTTATTTTTATCTCTCCAATGGCGTTTTAACTATCAACCGGCCCCTCAGCCGAGCGGCGCTGAACAGTTCCATTTCAAATCAGTGGAGCAACGATGATCTCGAGAGTTACAATGCTTTGGAAGCTGAGCCCTGTCCTTTTACCGATTATAGAAAGCAGGAAGTACGTAGGAGGCTGCTGCCTATCTTGCAGGGACACTTTGTGATTTGTGTTTGTTTGTTGGTTTGTCATTTTCTAAGATGCTATCTGCGAAGGGCCCCGAGGCTCTCATGTATCCTTCATTTTCTTGCCTCAGCATTTCAATCTGCAGCCTCATAGCTTACTCAGTTAGCCCAGATGCAGCCACAGCAGCTGCACGTACCTTTGGCTGACTCTGCCTTTAATTTCTGAAGAAACGCAGCCCTTGGTCTGTTTTGAGAGCTTTGTGGTTAGATACCAAGGACAAACAGTTCCTCACACACTCAGCTCACACTTCTTAGGAGGAAACTCTGCATCGCCTGAGAGATGCATGGGGAACACTACTGGCTGGCTCTCTCTAACTGTAACCCACTTTGCTATCGGAGCATCAAGAGGATGTCCCTCCTTTAAGTTCGGGGTCAGACGCGATCGTCTTTCTGTCATCCCCTCTGTGGTGTAGCTCAGATGCAAGGTAACCTGTGTGTGTGTGTGTGTGTGTGTGTGTGTGGTTGTGTATGCGTTCCTTGGTATTTCCATTTCCTCTTCTGTCTTCCACGATTAGTTTTGACCTTTTTTTTCTCATTTTATATCCCCTTTGGCCGGTCTAAAAAGTCACATCCACCCTGTCCCCTTTCATCAGGAAACTAGTTGTAAAAACCCTTGCTCGCCCCAGCAGAGGGGTATGGGGAGGTTTGCTTGCAATGGGGCAAGAAGCAAAAAGCCTGGTCATAACTGGTGCCCTGGCATAAAAAGAGAGAAGTCAATATGGGAAATAGTGTTCATGGTGAAATAAGGACATGACGAGAGATTCCTAAGGTTAAAATGACCATGTTTGACAGTTAAACAGATATGGTTATGTGTCGCTTAACCACCTTAAACGTCAGTATTTGACAGTTTTTTGGGGTCATCCGATAAACAGAAACTTGTGTGGGAAAAGCAGGACACACGGTGATTCAATCTAAAAAGCGATAACGTCATCCTTCCTTATGTACCTCATCGCATGACTCAAAATCAGCTCATAATGAACCTTTAGTATGAAAAATTCTGTAGTGGCTTTAAGCTGGTAAGGATCGTGTGTTGTATGAGAGAAGAAGCTAGATTCTGTTAAAATAAGCGACCAAGTAAGAAAGCGCTTGAAACATTTGCATGATCTACTGAGAGTAGGATTCATAGAACTTTTTCCAATATCTGGTCAGGCGTGGGTGGCAGTGTATTGTCTGATATGGTATGTGTGTGGGGGGTTGTCTGTGTTTGTGGACACGATTGATTAAAGAGGAAGTGACAATGCCTAGCTAAACGGCTTTAAGCTCACATCTCTCTACTGTTTCTATGATTTCAGCTCCTATAGGAGGTGTCGTGGGGTTACGAAACGCTTTCAGTTTGATATTTTTCCCCCCACAATGATGTGTTACAGGCTTCATAGGTTACTGTGTCACTACCATTTAAATATTCTTACTGTAATGGCCACTGCTGGTGTGCTGTTTAGAAATATTGAAACCTTCATAAGCTTTGTCATTGAGTGATGAAATAAAAATACATTGAGCCTCAGTTTCAGATTCTTACGTGTTGGTGCTTATTCATCGACCACAACATACTGAATGGCAGATACAGCAGATAATGGATATATACATGCATTCCACTTGACTCATTCAACAAGCGAGCGATGGAATACGTGTCGAGGTCGACAATGTTTTTCTGTGAAAAGTTAGCTCAATTTCACTTCTATCTGTCACCTGGTCAGCAAGAGAAATGCTGCTAATATCCTTGACGTATTAGCGTAGCGGGGAAGATTCACTTTTGGAGGGAGATTACTATCTCACGTGTATGCGTTACACCAAAATGTGTCTCAATGCCTCATAGTGAAAGATGCTTGGTTGTGTGCTCGCTCTCTCCCAGAGACTTGGATGGGCCATCACAACCATGTGCAGTAATAATGTCACCAGAATGAATGTGTATTACTACAGTGGCTGACGTCATCAGTCTACCCTGTGGCCTGAAAGATATATCAAGTCCTTCAGTGACTCATATGCATCACAGCATTATGAGTCAAATGTTTAGATAGTGGGCTGTGTTGGCGATGGATGGATGGATGGAGGGATTCTAGAGATCTTCTTCCCATCTGCACAGAGGTGAGCGGTGCAGTTTGAATCATAACCCACCTCCATGAATTACATTCACACTGGAGGTTCCTACAGCTGTGGGCGGTGCTATATGTGTTTGCTCCATAAGTCAAGCATTTTAAAAAGCTTTCTCTCTCCGACACAACTGTGTGTGTGTGTGTGTGCGTGCGTGCGTGTGTGTGTGTGTGTGTGTGTGTGTGCACGCTTACACCTTCTAGTTCTGGCAACAGTTGTGTGGAATTTTCACGCTAGTAGTGGAACAGCCATGATCTCAGGCACACTCTCAGGTTCTTCGTAGTACTCGCGTAGTGTTTACTACTGTACAGCCTGTGAAGATGTGCCTACACTCACAGTCTGAGCACTGCTGAAATTAATAGTTCTCTTTGATGTCGTCTTACCAGTTGGCAAACCGCACAAGTGTAACTACTGTGGTCGAAGCTACAAGCAGCGGACATCACTGGAGGAGCATAAAGAGCGCTGCCATAGTTTCCTCCAGAGTGTGGATCCGTTGGCCAACCCGGGCCCTTACTCAGGTGACTAGAAGGAATGGGTGGTGTGGTGAAGGAACACAGAGAGCAATGTAAAGGAAACAATTCTCCATATTTTGGTTCCTCTGTGTTTTGTGGACTTTGTAGATGTAATTAGTCACCAAATCGTCTCACTACTCCAGCTGTAGTAATTAATTGTTTACATTTTTTTTTTTTAATGTATCTGTCTATTTATTTGTTTTTAACTTTGCATATATGTCTTTTGAGTTTGTGTTAAATAAATGAATAAATGAGTTTAATGTTTAATTTTAAATATTTAATTTGAATAAATTAACCTCTTACACTCAGGGCTAGTAATGCTAAACATTACTTTTAGGCAACAAAGGTCCAACTGAAACATGGAGTAGCATTAACCAATGTTATAATGACACTAAACCACTTCCCCCCTCCCTATGTCGCTCCAACACGCAGGTGAGGTCGCAAAAGAGTCCAGGGCCATGGCAGAGCCCACCGTCATGGCCTCATTCGATCGCCCCCCCATCATCGAGCGGCTGCAGAGCACCGTCGGCAAGAGGAAGAGCACCAACCCCCAGAAGTTTGTTGGTGAGTAGGACAAACACCTCGCTCGAGTCTAGCACACCTGTAGCTATGTCTAGACACGCTAAGGTGACCTTTCTGACTTCTTGATTATAATTGGAAGTGTTTGGCTTGTCCTGATTTCTCCAGTGGTTCTAAGCTTAGAGCTGTTAGCATGTGACTCATGCTAACAGCTACAGAAGGCTTTTTTATAATGTTGGCTACCAATGCGATGCTGCTTGTTATACTATATATCCTTTGGTTGATGAGGAATATGTCTCATGCCGCTGCTCTTTTGAGCTGGTACGAGGTGGTTCATAATACTACGTTAATATTTACCTGTATTCGAAGCAGACTATATCTTGTTCTGCAGGATTGATTTCCGTTAGCAATTTAGCCAACCTGTGTGAAACGTAGCCTGTTTTGGCGGAGGTGGAGAAATCTGATACCACGCTGAGTAACTGTAGCTTCAAGCTTGGTTCAAAGTACAGTAAATATATATATAAACATACATACATACTGTATAATACATTTTATAATTTATAATACATTTTAATAATATAGATTATTAATAAAATATATTAAACTTTTATTTAAACGTGCATTATCCTCTTCCTTTTTTTGTTACATTTCCTTCAGATGATTCTAATTGTGTCTGTGAGTGCCAATGCCATATTTGTTTGATTTTAATGCTACAATTATTGAATGTCTGTAGTCCGTTTAGTCCTGGCGTGCTCATTTTTACAGCTGTTTTGTCAAATGTTACATCTATTAGCTTGTATTTACTCGACTATTAAAGGAGAACAGATTGCGCAAGCGACAGTGAGCAGGCGATAGAGTGGCGAGGAAGTGTTTTTCTCTCTGTGGTTAGGTACACCTGTATTTTTTGCTATTGCTCTTATCGAGAGAAGACAGCTTACCGCATCCCTGTTCTGGAGGGGTTAAACAATGCACTCGGATGGATGGGGCTTTCCACCCCATTAGACTCGAGTATACACCAGCAGATCAAGGACAAAATGTGCAAAACAAGCTTCAGAAGTTAACAACACCTTGTGTTGATTTCGCTGGAATAGACATTTCGGTAGAGAAAGCCCAGTGTTTATAACACTGTATCTCACTTTTTGTATAAATGGCCCGTTTTGCACGCCACATCTGCAGCTGCACCCCTGCAAGCTGAATCATCATTGAATCATAGCGTGTGTGTGTGTGTGTGTGTGTGTTGGCGCAGGTGAGAAGGTGATGCGCTACAGCTACCCGGAGCTAGGCTATGACATGGGCATGAAGTATGAGAAGGAGGCGGAGATGATGCAGGTCCACATGATGGACCAGGCCATCTCCTACCTGGGATCGGACTCCCTTCGGCCCATGGTGCACCACCCGGGACCCCCTCTCTCCATGGCCGACGTGGTGCCCATGGTCAACCCCCTGTTCCACCACCACTTCCCCTCCTTGGCCCACCGCATGGAGCGGTCGGGAGGCCGCGAGCTCCCGCTGCCGCAGCCGACGCTGGTCCCGCCACCCGGGTTTCCCGGACAGCCCGCCTCCAACGGGCCCGTCCCGCTGGCCAGGAACAGCCTGGGGGGGCAGCAGCAACACCAGCACCAGCACCAGCACCAGCATCAGCAGCCCCAGGTGGCCCAGGAGGACTCCCCCAACAACAGCGGACTGGACTCGGTCGATTCCGCCCGCAGCAGCCCCCAGGAGAAGGCGGGTCACCACGGCAGCCACCCGACACCCCGCCCTAGGTCGGGGGGGGACCCTGCACCTAGGGCGAGGTGTCGGGAGAACAGCCCCGCCGAGGCCCCTCACGGGGCTGGCGCCTCGGGGGGGACTGCGGAGGCGATCCGGGGCCCCGCGGAGAGGCCCCTGAGCAGGGAAGGGGTTCGCAGGGACGGGGTGCGCGTGTTCGGGCGCAGCGGTCGGGAGGTGCGGGCCTTCCA
Organism: Percopsis omiscomaycus; assembly: GCA_027575585.1. Lineage (NCBI taxonomy): Eukaryota > Metazoa > Chordata > Actinopteri > Percopsiformes > Percopsidae > Percopsis > Percopsis omiscomaycus. The sequence goes on along the minus strand of JAODLI010011073.1, from coordinate 13,575 downwards.
GTGCGAGCACTGCCGGGTGCTGTTCCTGGACCACGTCATGTACACCATCCACATGGGTTGCCACGGCTACAGGGATCCACTGGAGTGCAACATCTGCGGCCACCGCAGCCAGGACCGCTACGAGTTCTCCTCCCACATAGTGAGAGGCGAGCATACCCTGCAGTAGGACGGGGGAAGGGGAGAGCTAATCCGTCCCTGTCCCCAGAGCTTGGGGGTAATCTGGATACGTGAGGTTAACGGATAGGAACACACCCAAAGGACACGTGTAGCACAATCGCTGACTCCTTTTTTAAGCTACTGGTTAAAAAGTCTTAACAAATATATGAAGGTATGGGCCAAAGACACATTTTCTACAGTACAATGTGAGATGTTCCAGAAAAGGAAGATTGAAACTCACTTCACATGATTTTCTATCTGAGCAGCTATCAGAGTACTTTAAGCAGTTATTCACTTTTGTCGTATTCAGAGATGTTTCTCACTTTCAGTGCACTTCCCTTTACCATACTTTTGAATGGCTGTGGCCAAGTTAGGTACTGTAGGAGCCTGAACGTAAAACCCTTGAAATTAGATAGAAAATAGTAAAATATTAAGTATACATACATTGAAATTAGGATGACAAATTTGATCAACTGTGATTCAGCGATAATGAATACAAATAGAGAATATTTATATTCTCCTCTAAAGGCCTACACAGGGATTAAGTGAATGTAGTTTCACCTGATCCAAACTTGATTATAGTTATAATTTTATCTAAATTCCAATGCAACGGAAAGGTAGATCTAATATGCAATCCAATGCCATTGACCACATATTATGATACCAAAGTGTCTTACATAATGAATATATTTGTTTGTGGCTGTTTTTACTAAATTCGTTACATGAATGTGGCTGATTCAGTATCCCGGTATTCTGCTCCACACAGTTCAGATATTTCACAGCCTACACTTGGTATTGATTTCTCTTGGCCTCCTGCATCTACTGACTTAGTCACTTTGCTGTCACCATTTATTAGATTGTATAGATCGTGTGGTGTGTGTGTGTGTGTGGGGGGGGGGGCGGGGGTCGTGTAAAACACAGCAGCATATACAAAACGTTTTCTCACCGAAAGCATTTTGCGACCACCAACGCCTGCCCAACCCCCCACCCTACCCTCCGGTGTTATGTAACCTGCACACATTGGCTAACTTGTGTATGAAATAAGTGTCAAATTGCAGAGCAGACTAATGGAACATCTTGATATGGACGCGTGACAGGCTGCGTTTGGCGGGCGGTTGTTACGAACTGGTTTCCTGCCGTCGTATTATTAGACCTCAATTCAGGCTGTTCACTCTGTGTCGCCCCCACTCCACCAAATACACATATACATACACTTATCTCTGTCTGTCTTCCTCTCACTCTTATGCTTGTTGCGCTGCCATAATGTCACCATAACTGTAAATACACAATTGTTTTTTTTGGCACTTCCCAGAACACCCTAATAACCACTATTAACCTGTTTACAATTCTGAATCTCTGACGCACCAAAGCAAATGTATGGGAGTGAGGCAGGGTAGCACAATTGAAATTTCCTATTTTTCCAATTCATCCATTATCTATGATTTTGGAGGTCAGACCTTCAAAAGTCCCTCTTTGAGCCATCTCTATAAAGAATTCATTTTGCATCTGTCCGTGCACTTTATGTCCAGGCGCTGTAGCGCGCTGGTTGCTACTTGCTAAAGTGTAGTGGGAGAATCTCGACAGAACACGTATTCGTTTCTGGGGTGGGTCAGATTGGTTTTAATGTAACATATGTTTTGCTCTGCTGTCCAATGAACACAAGAACATTACATGTAGCCATTACTGTATTATACTGTAATTCCTCAGATTAAGTTGGACTGGTGTGTTGTAGTTAAAACCTTGTGGGTTTTGTGACCCCCCCACAAATGGTTTCTTTTAGATTTTTCAAAAATAAACTCAGAGGCATTCTGCTTCAAGTGATGTCTACTTGTGTTTAAAAGGCAGCTATATTATTTTCTTTGTTTACATATCGCTTTTCTTTTATAGTTTTAGTTTGGCTCTTAAAACATGCGATGGCTTCTTGTCACTGTATTAGCACTGGAATTTGTTTATGCCTCTCAGCTGTGATATTGAATCTATACATTCCTTAAATGCATTATTCTTGTAAATATAAATATCATTATCTAAAGGCCTTATCTATTTTGGCAGATGCTCTTTAACCAAATGTGTCCTTTTAAAATTATTGTACTAAAAGGGAAAGTAATGGTTTCTTTTTTTCTTTTTTACATTTTAGCTGTTTTTCAGATTATTGTGGGTGCTGAGTTAAGATTCTCATGTTGGTTGATAGAGACAGATAAATGAGACCGAAAAATATGACTTATTGAACTGGGATAACACATCTCACTCTTCACCAGTGAGGAAATGCATTTTTAATTTGCAAATGAGATTTTGTACAATTTTATTTTAAGCAGCCTGTCTGGAACACAATGGTTTTGTTGTCTTGTATTCCTGTACTTTTGTAATATAGGAAGGCCGGTACGAACAACGAGAGAAGATCTCATAACCTCATGTAGAGAGGCTTACTTGAAAAGATAAAATCATTAATGGATTGACGGGACATTTTTATACATTTTAAAATTAGTGTTTTGATGTCTATTTTTCTGCAAAAATATAAATATAAATAGTTTTGTGAAATTTGTTTGTTTAAGAGAAATGATAAACAATCATGCAAACCAATGGGTTCTGGTACATTGTATTTTTATTATTATAGAAATAATATATGAATGTCATATATTTTGGCACTGAATATTGAAATGGTCTGGCAATTTTTGCTGATTGATCATCTCTGCTGGTGACGATAATATTTTGATGGGATGGTTCTCAGGTATTTGCATAGGGTGTGTATTTTTATGTTCTAAAATATGAGATTTATTTATCAACGAACTTGCAAAGTACTATGATTGTAATCACCTGAATTTGTCTAAAGCTAAATATTGTGCGGGACGACAATTGTTCAGGCCGGTTTTCGACATCTCCGACTATAAATGAAGATACTCTGCTAGCTGTGAATAATACACTGTATGTTTTTAAGTCATGGTCTTTTTTTATTTTTTATTAAAACATTCATATTAATGGTTTGGCAGTGTTACATGTGAAAGTTGAACCTTAATATCCATCCATCATTAAGATTTCAGCAACACCTGAGTTTGTTGAAACCCATAAAACCTGCAATTAAAATTGTTTGTTTCACAGTATCAAATACCAGAATGCTCATAAAAGACAAATTATATCTTATTATGAATAACAAGCAGCAAGATAATTCCACATTTTTGGATTCCAAATGTACTTTGTTGATTATTGTCAAAAACAAAAGTCTATACCTTGTCATTACTATTTTGACTATTAATATAGAAGCCTTGTAAGAAGTTTAATGGCTGGATTTGAACCTGGATTTGCCTCATCTTTGTTGGCCAACCCATGAATAAAGCCACATGCCACAAAATGTATTTTATTTTTGTTGCATTTTTTTAAATTATAGCATTATTACAGCATCGCAAAACATATTTTTTATTTTCAAATTCTCTCAACAGGTGGGTATTAGTGCCTGTTGGAGAACTTAAATGTCAGAGCACCCTTAACCCCCCCAACTTCTTTAATCTCAGTGTAAACACGCACATAATCAAAGTTCAGTGAGGGCGGTAGCCAGATTTAACTCCTAACTGTATCTTTTCATCGTCAGACACAAATCCCTCCATTTACCTGCTTGTCAGTTTACTGTTTGTTTCCTCACTAGATCATATCTCTGTATGAGTCACTATCAACAAAGGAACAATAAACCTGCCCTCTCTTCATGACATTTTTCCTTTTTTTCCATTTTTGTTTAATCCATCCCACACATCTTAAAAAATAAATTAAGTGTAAAGGTAATGAATGTGAATAAGTTATATTGATATATGAAACCAGTGCTCTTGTTACATAAACAGTCTTTGTGCCCCAAGTGAATTAACGAGTAACAGATTAATTTCACACTCCAGCTTCTAGAACTATCTCATCTAAAGTCAAGTCAGATTTATTTGTGCAGCTCATTTCGAACAGATGCAAATCCAGTCTGCTTCACATTAAAATAGGTGTATAGGTAAGTGTACAAAAATATACTAAATAGATGTTTGTGAAAGGCTTCAAAAGGCCTCGAAAATGTGCAGACTCACATACAGACACAGACGACACATACAGTAAATGAGTTACATCCTTCTATTACAGACTCCATTTAGTGATGTTTTATTTAATGATTAATAACACAGGAACATAACATCATTGCAGTCCTTCCGTCAGTGTTTGTGACCATAGTGGAGACTTGAGTTTTATCTTTGAGTCGATACATTTTTGTATGTAATTACAACTGTGGGAAACTTCAATAAGAACTTTCATTGTAGAACTGAGGGCAGCACAGAACACGGTTAATTGCTACTGTGAGCTAGAGGTTCCGTGTTTCCCATCACTAATAATACTGTCACTAGCATAAAGAGAAATGTGGTTTTATAACATCATAATGGAGATGGCTTGCTAATAGGGTTCTGTAAGTTGGTGACAATGTTTCATCATAGAAATCTGTAAAATGGTGAGTTAAACCATAACTTAATTCACCAACTGAGGCTTCCTTTTGGGGAAAATGTTTAGTTTACTATCTGCAGTCATAGAAATAACAGAATGGATTTGATTACTATCTAATGGGATTTAAAGGAATAGCAGCCAGTTCTTTCAGTACAGTTAACTTGTGGCTTAATAGTGTTGGGGGGTCCAATCACAGGTATGATTGGAAGAAAGTGTTTTGTGGGAACCTCATACTGAAACAACTGAATTCAGGTGATTTCACAAGGTGATGTAGGCCAGTGTTTCCCAACCTTTTTAAGTACTGTACCCCAAAGCATTTCAGGTCAACCTGAAGTACCCCCTACCATGCGAGCAACTGGGGGGATCCCCAGATAAGGTTTATCTGAGCTACAATAGGATTTATATGTTTATATATCATTCATTCAATCATACGATTTATTAATATCAACAACAATAATCATTGTTATTAGACTCTACAATAATGTAAAACTCAAACACACCAATTCATGTGACCACTCTCTCCTTAATGGGACATTTTTCTTTGTTTCTCACTCATAAGGTTTGTCAGTTTGGGGAAGATGGCGGCAACAGCTCTGACCACCATTTTTTGAAATCTTCTCATGCAATCCCTGGGGACTGCCCACATACCCCAGGTTGGATGTTAGCAGTCCAAGAACACTTTATTTAGATTACTTTACAAACAACAAACACTTTACTAGCTCATAGCATGTTGGTAACAGTTCCAGGGGCTCATGGGAGGCCCCCGCAAAAGCCTTATGCTTGTTTCCACCTCAGTCCTTTTCCACTGCCTTGACCCCCGCGCCTGTAACCGCAATTGTGATAAAGATTTGACATTTAAACAAAGGACAGAACCCTGCCAAAGCACTTGCCCAAACAATGTTTCCTTTTTTCTCGATGTGTCTACAGTACCTTGCTTTCGCCGAGGAAGGTGAAAGTGCACGGTTATCGATTTGTCGGTCACAGATGGTGGGTTTTCTACCAAAATAGTTTTAATCTGAGCATTAATAGGAAGACGTGAAGCATAACACACTGGGATGATTAAAATATATACTTTGGGAGAGATTTTATAGTGATAGCCCAATGTTGTTGTTGGGCAGGAATTTTGTGTCTTTAAATTGTTTCTTTAATAGAGCAGATGGAAAGGCAGTTTTAGTAATGATATAAAAATAACTAGGTCCCTTGTGCTTAGTGTAGACAACCTACAACTGTTAACAATATTTCTGCTTTAGTAATGTCTTAAAAGGCTCTCTCTGTGGTGGTGAGGTTTGGAAACACCATATGTTCCATTTTACAGTAAAGATTTGGGCTGGGCTGGAATCTTTGCAGTGCTGAACTCTTCAGTGTAAAGTACATGGCAAATGTGATACTTGAAATGTGTGAAATTTGCTACAAGTGTAAAAACTAATTTCAGTTTGAGTGCGGCTGCCCTGTCAAAACTGTAAATAGTACTTATGTGCTTGGGAAACTTTATGGGGCTGTGATGTTGACTGAAGTTAAGAAGTACAGATGTGCTGTAAACACACCTCAAAACCTCAGCCCACCTTCGACATCAGACACTGTGACAGTTTGTTTTCCATTAAGACAAGAATAAATTCATAACTTTTGGCGGCCTACCTTTCACTCCCTTTAAAGCTGTGCCCATTGAGAATTGCCCTTGTGGTTAAAACCAGCGTTACTAAAATGTTGGCCCTCCCGCTGAGTGGCTGGACTTCCTCTCTACCACCCCCCCCCCATACAGCCATGTCGATTATTGTGGATAGATGTGTTTCAAAACACAAACAGTGACCTGGGGCATTGATTTTGGGGTTCTGGGGTTCTGGGGTTTTACATGCCCCAGTTGCTATAACGCAACTGAGGATAAAAAAAAAAAACACAACACTCAATGTGCTCTAATAAAAATGTACAGTATGTGATAATTCCATATAGTTCTATGTTCTATGGGTAATTCACTAACACATTCATGTGTCATTTCAAATTACAATACAATTCAATTTCCTAAAGGACATACATGCGTATTGAACATCCGTGGGTGTTTTCACTTATTAGCGTAAAAAAAAAAAGATGAGGTTTTCTAGTCACATTGACTTCCTGTTTTCAGTTCAGCTTGCAGCAGCTGTGTATCCATTTCTGTCAAACCACCAGTGCTTGTATCCCCATATCCCAAATACCACAAGGCTACGGTAAAGCTACGGCTGTCAGGCCTCACAGGCTATGTTGCTTCCCAGTACAACCTCACAGCTATGGGTTCAACGGCAGGTGTACACAGCTCCTCAAACCTCACTTTCTCTTTCTCTCACGTTTCTCTCCTCCTACGTCAACTGTGTCTCTCTCTAGCTCTCACCTTTTTTTTCTTTCAGCTTGGTATTATATCTATGCTATCTATTTATCTATTTATGTCAGTTTCAATCACTGTACTGCACTAATCCGTAGCTCACGGAGTTGTGTTTAGGGGTGCCATAGTAGGGAAAACGGAAATACAAGCTTATAACACTCATTATATGTCCATTTCATTTACGTACAATAAATGCCAGTGCACCAGCATTGACAAATCATCATTAAAAGAAATATGCTGCCTGTCTCATTTTCCCATGGTTCTTTTTACGTCTTGTTTGCCCTATAGAATCTCCCCCTGAGAGGACTGAGCATCGTGGGTAAGTAAAGGAAGGAAGGTGGAAGTTCCCCCACAGTCCAACTTCCTCCCCACACATATAACAATCCTGCTCTTTGAGATCTGACCACAAACCAACCAATTACCCAGAGGCCTTTGCAGTGACACCAAGTCTTCCTCACCAACACCATGGTTTCCGTATGCACGTCCTCAATGCATTTTAACCGGCAACCAGCAACCGCTTATAGACTATGTTTTGCAAGATTGATGTGAAATTAAAATTACTCGACACAGTTCACTTTTGAGCATCTACTCGTCATTCCTGTTCATTGCACCTTCCCCTGGACTTCTTTAGTTTCATAAATTATACCAGCTAAGACAGGCCTACAAAGGAAGTTGGCAAGAGTGGCAGTAAACGTGTCAAACTCAGACATGCTGTCTGAGTTTGGGTAGCTATAGCAAAACAAGGACAAACAGTGTCATTTCAATTACTCGGAGCGAGCCTTTGTTTATTTTGAAGCAAATCTTAAAAAATTGCGTGTGTATGGGTGTGTTATAAAACAGTGTATGTGCGGCTAGGGCCAGTCCTGACATCCACCATCACCTGGCCAGAAAAACAGGATTGGGAGTCGTTGCTCGGGTGATTGCATAACCATTCCGTGGAAGAATTTTAAGCCTGAGAAAGGTTTGGAGCTGTTCGTGCTCTGTAACTCGAAACTCTGCCTATTCCATTTGTTCAAAGGAGATAAGTATTTCTCAGAGACTATTCTTTAGATTGTGTGGTGTTTGTTGTGAGGGACATCAAGCATACTGGCAAAAATACATGGTTGTCAAGTTAATCTAACACCACACAATCAACTGTAATAGATATGCAGCAGCCTCGTTGTTGTCATAAGGCTAATTAGGAACTGCTGCACACTTTTTTATGGTAAAATATTACTGTAGCTTTTAATTGCTATTAGTATTGTTCTTCTCAAGCATACATATATGAAAAGTGTCCAAATCCCCCCGTGCTGGCGAAACCATTGTTTTACCGTGAGGAGAGAAGTAACACCCATCTCAACACTGTGCTAGCCTTTTGGTGATGCTCAGCGCTAGAACCCAGGCATCGTAGCGCTCTGCTACTCTGGCCTGGGTCCGCCACTACAAGTTCACACTGTGTGTCACTCTGAATTCCCAAAACTCTACAACATAACAACACTCAAAAACAACATTAAAAAAGTATTGTCCATGCTCTGCTATACACTTCATTACAATTACAATTATAAGGAAGGGGGCGGGATTGTCTAGTGGTCTAGTTGATGGATTCCCAGCCAAAGGGGGTTTGTGGGTTCGAGCCCCAGAGTTGGCCTACCTGTAAGCATCCTTGAGCAAGATGCCTAACCCCTATCTGATCCATGTAATAGCAGCATGTAATTGTAAGTCACTTTGGATAAAAGTGTCTGCTAAATTACATAATTGTAATTGTCTGATTATTTCACTGTCTACACTCTGCTATACACTTCATTAGGTACGCTACACCTTGCTAGTACCAGGTTGGACCCCCTTTGCCTTCAAAACTGCCATAATTCTTCGTAGCATACTGTAGATTCAACAAGGTGTTGGTCCAGAATTTGGTCCATATTGACATTATAGCATCAAGCAGTTGCTGCAGATGTGTTGGCTGCACATCCATGATGCATATTCCAAAGGCGCTCTATTGGTTTAAGATCTGGTGACTGTGAAAGCCATTTCAGTACAGTAAACTCATTGTCATGTTCAAGAAACCAGTTTGAGATGATGTCAACTTTGTGACATGGTGCGTTAACCTGCTGTAAGTAGCCATAAGAAGATGTGCACCCGGGGGTGGCACCCAGGAGTGGCACAGGAGTGGCATCCGGTGTGGTCTTCTGCTGCTGTAGCCCATCTGCTTCAAGGTTCGACGTGTTGTGCGTTCAGAGATGCTCTTCTGCATGCCATGGTTGTAACAAGTGGTTATTTGAGTTACTGTTGCCTTTCTATCAGCTCGAACCAGTCTGGCCGTTCTCCTCTGACCTTGGCCATCAACAAGGCCTTTTTGCCCAGAGAACTGGCACTCGCTGGATATTTTCTCTTTTTCAGACCCTTCTCTGTAAACCCTAGAGATGGTTGTGCAGGAAAATCCCAGTAGATCAGGACTTTCTAAAATACTCAAACCAACCTGTCTGGCACAAACAACCATGCCACTTCAAAGTCCCTTAAATCCCCTTAATTCCCCATTCCGATGCTTGCTTTGAACTTCAGCAGATCGCCTTGACTATGTTTAAATGTCTAAATGAATTGAGTTGCTGCCATGTGATTGGCTGGTTAGATATTTGCGTTAACGAGCAGTTGAAAAGGTGTACCTAATGAAGTGGCTGGTACTGAATGATGGCATAGCTACTAGATTGCTTATCTCATCTAGGATTCTGCTGTGTGTGGATATTATTTACTCCTCTTTTATAGAGTCTAAGACTGACACTTGGAGCAGAAGGCTGAGAACACAGTGAATGCATATATGTGATGAATCACATGCCATAATGTCTCCACACACAGTGTCTACAGTACCTACATGTACACTGGCGGGGAAATATCCATGACACACATAAAGGGCTATTTTCTGCCTTGCCACCATTAAGGATGCAACGTCTGATTTCTGTAAACAATTTCTGAAACAAAATATAAATTAAAAAAATTAAAAGGTCTGCGAAATTCGGAAACATATTCAAGATTGCAACAACAAGCAGAGTGCAGTTGTGCTTCCTGACCTGAGTATATGTATGTTTAGCTTGTTAATATCTCAGGATATCTCTACGACCATGACTTTTCTATAAAACAACATACTCACAGTAACAAAATCAAGTCAATTGATCTTAACTAAATATGGTGCCTACAGGAGACAAATAGATTTACTCTCTTTTACTGCCATCTAGTGGTGGTATAGGGTAAGCAACTCTTAGATTAGATTAGATTAGATTCAATTGTATTGTCTTTGTGCAGAGTACAAAGACAAAGAAATGCAGTTTGCGTCAAACCAGAAGTACAAAAAAGCAATTGCAATATGATATATAAGTTAACCGGTTCAACTGTTGACAAATGTACTAATTGTAAGTCGCTTTGGATAAAAGCGTCCGCTAAATACTGTAAATGTAAATGTAAATAAGTATAGAAAGGACAATAAATATATTGCAGTGTAGACAGTTAGTTTACAGAGGGTGGTTTAGAGTTATATAAATTAAATATAAATAGTGCAGTGTATTAGCAGTTACCTTTATAAAAGCAGAATGAATATGTAACGTGTACAGATATGTGCAATGTAGTAGCAGCAACATTATAATAGTGGTAAGAATAATATATGCAGTGCTTTGTTATAAGAAAAACAGAATAAATATAGATATTCAGTATGAACCATATAGACAGATATGTACAGTATGTACAGCTATGCGCAGTGTGGTAACAGTACCATAGTGCAGAAACAGTAACATTATAATAGTAGTAGTAGGATAAGTGTATGTACAGGAGGAATAGTATGAAGAGTATGTAGAATATCTATCTAAGTGTAGTTACAATATGTACATTGTAAGTAGGTAAATAAATATAACACTATGGGTGGGATAGGGGGGGTTGGGGGCTTAGTGGAGCTAGAGCTCAGAATAGGGTGACAGCTGCAGGAAAGAAGCTTCCTCTGAACCTGCTGGTTCGGGTGCGGAGAGACCTGTAGCGCCCGCCGGAGCGGAGTGGGGTGAACAGTCTGTGGTCGGGGTGAGAACCGTCTTTGATGATGCTGCACGCCTTACGCAAGCATCGCTTGCCCTGGATGGCCTCGATGGAGGGGAGTGAGGAGCCGATGATGCGTTGGGCAGTTTTCACCACCCTCTGCGGTGCTTTTCGGTCGTAGGCAGAGACGTTGCCATACCACACTGTGACACAGTTGGGGAGAATGCTCTCGGTGGCGCAGCGGTAGAAGTTCACCAGGATCTGAGGAGACAGGTGGTCCTTCTTGAGTCTTCTCAGAAAGAAGAGATGCTGGTGAGCCTTCTTGATCAGGGTACAGGTGTTGAGGGTCAAAAGAGAGGTCCTCAGAGATGTGGACACCCAGAAACTTGAAGCTGGTGACACGCTCCACCTCAGTCCCGTTGATGAGGATGGGGGTGTGTGCCGGTTTTAGACTTCCTGAAGTCCACAATGAGCTCTTTGGTCTTCTTGGTGTTGCACCACGATGTTAGGTGCTGGACCTCCTCCCTGTAGGCCGCCTCATCGTTGTTGCTGATGAGACCAATCCACGTAGTGTCGTCTGCAAACTTGACAAAGGTGTTAGAGCCATGTACAGATGTGCAGTTGTATAGGTGAAGAGGGAGTAAAGGAGAGGGTTCTGCACACATCCCTGTGGTACTCCGGTGTTCAGGGTGATGGTGGAGGAGGTGTGATTATCTAACCTAACAGACTGAGGTCTCTTGGTTAGGAAGTCCAGAATACAGTTACAGAGGGAGGTATTGATGCCCAGTTCACTGAGTTTGGTGACCAGTTTGGAGGGAATGATGGTGTTGAATGCTGAACTAAAGTCAATGAACAGCATTCTCACATAGGTGTTGCTATTGTCAAGGTGGGACAGGGCAGAGTGAAGCGCCGTAGAGATGGCATCCTCTGTTCTGATGGTAGGCGAATTGGAAGGGGTCCAGTGAGGGTGGTAAGCAGGTCTTGAGATGGGCCAGGACCAGCCTCTCGAAGCACTTCATAACGATGGGGGTACACTAACTGGACGGAAGTCATTAAGGCTGGTTGCAGTGGAGTGTTTTGGCACCGGCACGATGGAGGTGGTTTTAAAAGTTAAATATACATTTATGGGTGTGCTGTGTTTATAAATTATTCTTTTGATTAGACTGTTCAAACCAAAATGTCAAAAAAACATTTCTGCTTTTCTATCTTCTATGTTTCTATCTTTGATTTAATATATTTGTATATTAAATCACATTATTGTTATTATTATGTATTGACCATTTTATTAAAATGTTTTCCTCTTTATATAGCGTTCAGACAAATATAATGTACACTAACTGTCCTCCAACAGGTTGATGACATTCACCACTACTCCGCTAGATGGCAGCAGTGTATAGGCAAATATCACCAGGCGGTCAGGCCCACTGCCCATCTCCATAATAGCCTCCAGAAGCGAAGCTTAGACATCCGTTAATAACTTCTGCAAAGTAAGTCCTTTCATCTCCTCATTCTGACGTCTCGCTTGGCTCGGCGGCCCTCACGTGAACTTTTGACCGGCCTGTAATTTGCAGTGTAAGCTATCCAATTTACAACACCTTCACAAGGACGAGTGCTAACCGTTATTCATCACCCGAGTGCAGGCTGAGGTGTGTGTGAGTGAGTAGGCCTACTTATGGCTGATAGCTGCTGTCACATAAAATATGCATTTTGGTCAAACAGCTATAATAACATATCATGGCATACAGAGAAAGCATTTGTTTTATTATGATTCCATATACCTATAGTCTATTTTACATATTTTAAATTGATCACAGTATTAAATCTGATTGTTATTATTATTAGTACTGTAGTATAGGCTATTAGTAGCAACAATAATAGGAATAATAACAATAACAATAATAACAATATTACCACAATAATCTTAATAATATGAATTAGGCCTATACAAATATTATTTAAACCTAGGCTAGCTGTGTGAGCATGTTTTTTGCTCCCATGTGCGTGCAGTTATTGTGTATATCTATGTAGGCTACAGTGTTAATAAATACTGTAATAATCAATATCCTGTGTTGTCCTGTCTGAAGGCAGATGTCTGTACATCAATTGAATGATTTAGTTTCGCATTCGAAAAATAAGGTTGGTAACCTGAAGAAACTTCACCGACACGACACCTGCAAGTATGTCTGAAATGAACAAATAACACCTAACCGTGAATCTGTTCGTTGACCTTTTTATTCTAAGTGAGGTGATATTTCTGCTGCCGGAAAAAGGCTGAATTCCTTTCCAACTCAACTCTGGTGGATTATGTAGTCTCTTGAGCAATTCCATCACCTTAGAAGAATTAACCCGCTTCATTGGGTGGACATTGAGCATTCGTCAGCAACCGCTTCGGAGAGCGGAAGCTCCCCGAAGCCCCCCCCACCCCTAATGGGAAACAATTACACACTCTATGGTTTCTTGGGGTTACTTCTGATGGGACTGATTCAGCGAGGAAATGGCCATTTAATCACGTGTGCGTAATGCTCTAATGTCGCTTATTGCTCATTGAGTTGGATTCACGCAGGGGATTGAGACGGCTTTTCACCTTTAATAGTGTGTGTGTGTGTGTGTGTGTGTGTGTGTGT
>JAODLI010011063.1:0-25601 GCA_027575585.1 Percopsis omiscomaycus | reverse complement strand
TGTGTGTGTGTGTGTGTGTGTGTGTGTGTGTGTGTGTGTGTGTGTGTGTGTGTGTGTGTGTGTGTGTATGTGTGACTGCAGCCTTGTAAGATGGGTTCTGCATGTTTTTGCAGCCAGCTGGTGATTTCTAGTGATAGATCAGCCTGAAGCATGGATATGAATCTGTTACCTCTGTGATTTACTAACCATAAATTCTGCAGCCATCTGACACCTAAAATTTGTTGAGTTAATCAATCTTCCCCTTATAGACAAACAGGGACATTTAAACTGTTGAACAACTCTGCAGTCAGTACTTTTCCTTTTGCAAATCTTTTTTTTAAAGATTACTCAGCTTGTGATTCTTTAGATGTATGAATGCAATAAAAAAAGTTTTAACTTTGAGTCTTTATTGAGCTCTACTCCGTATAGCCTATTTTTAAGTAGCTGAGAGCAGGAGCATTGTCTATTTTCTGTATTATTTTAGCCCTTGGAATCTTATTAGCCTCTTTGTTGGCTCAACACATATACATAAAAGTTTGTTCTGCTACCTCATACCCTAATTCCCAGTGGACCAGTGAAAATAGATTCAGAATGTAATCTAATAAACCGTTAAAACTTCTCAATGCAATAATCCTGAGTTCAAAAGAGTTCAGCTCAGCTGACACCCAGCCCCGAGATTGATGAAACTGCTACACCACCACGGCCCAGGACCATCTCACCTGCCAATAAATTACCATTCAGACAGCTCTTTTAGTTCCTATTTGCTTATCGATCGCAGATTTTCATCAGGTCTTTGTATTGAAGGATCCCAGAGAAAACCGCCATGAATTGAAGGTAAAATAGCACCCCAGGACATAAGTCAGAGAAAGAACAACAGGGGCCCCCTACCTGCCCCGCGCTAGCATCACAAATCCCGGACCACAGGGCTGTGATGGGGGGGGGGGGATTGGAGCAATGGCCTTAATACCACCAGACCGGTTGATGACGAAGTGCTGTTTAAGCAGCCTAGCACCTATAGCGACACACACCTAAACACACACACACCGTACGCTGATCATCCAAATCATGGTCACACACGCACACAGATGAGCCCAAACACACTGTAATTTACACTTTCTTGTCACAGTCTTGCCAGGGAGGAGGGCGCATGTGCCGTGACCTTTCATTATGCGGAATTAGCATGTCAGCTAGCATCCTGAGGGAGCTATATACAGGCCAATGTAATTATCCACACCACACCTGTAAGCCTCCGTAATGGCGGGTATCTATAGCTGCATATGGGGTTCTGTTTTGTATTGCCTGAGCAGTTTCCCCCGTTTAATTTCCTTATTTAGTTCTGTCACTGTCGCACCTTTCTGCGTTTTTATCACCCACTCTAAAAAGACTGCTTTTATTTACACACACTGTGCGTTTGTAACTGACTGCCTGTCCCTCGAAACAGATAGAGAATGCTGCTGCTTTGGACTTAATTCATTGCAATCTTACGCGAGTAGTAACATGAGAGTAACTGAATTACACTGACGCCACATATACGCAACGGGGCTTTGATGTGAGGGAGCTTCCACTGAGCTTCCACCCACAACCTGAGGCTGACTGGACATACAGTATGTATACAGTACATATATATTGTAGTGTTGTTGTAGAGCATTTCTCTGTGGCAGTCCGCCCTGCCTCTCCATGTACTTAGAACGGAGAGTTATAATGCAGTAAGAGGGACATCACAAAGCCGGGAAGTCCCCCAGTGTGGTGCCAAACAAAAAGAAAAAGAAGAAAAAAAAGGAGGACGGGGAAAGCAGAGAAGCCCAGAGCTGCGGCTCATTATCTTTGGCCTTGTTGACATCTCTCTCTCTCTCTCTCTCTCTCTCTCTCTTTCTCTCCCTGACTCTCTCTTTTCTCTTCAGCCTCTGGCCGTCCAGCAAGCGTCCTCCTCTTTCTCCCAGCGGGCTGCCACCAGTAAGAGGATCTGCCCTGCAAGCTGGCACTAAGCACTAATTACCCCATCTATCTCACCATGGTGACGGCCAGTGCCAAGGAGATCTCTGCTCCCCGATTTGCTAATCCACAGTTGGGCAAATAGGCAAAGACACCACCCACCAAGACCCACCCACCCACCCACCAATGACGAGCTGAAGTTGACGGCGCTCAGCAACAGCTGACGGGTTTCTCCGCCCGCACCATTGCTCATATCCAATGACATAGTTCACTTCCTATTCAGTCAAATGAATGATGTACAATATCGCAAAGGCAGATACTGCATGTTATATGATTGGACTATATGGTGTGTTGTGTTTGCATTTGGCTGGCAAGCAGATTACTGATGGTGCGTTCAAGTCCCGTACCGCACTGCGTGCACAAGTCAGATGAGTCCTGAAGAGTGGTTATAGCCCAGACAGTACAAAGACTCAATCGCAATCCACTTTACTCTTCCTGCCCTCCGCTGACCCACAATCCTGTTACCCTAAAGCCTGCCTCTCCTACTTGAGGTACGGTGCCTGTGGTTTGGACAGACACTCTGAACCGCTCCTGCATGACACATGACTTAACAGCAGCCACAACAAGTAAACAGAATGTGTGGCAGAGCTACAGTCAAATGAGTTTGTTTAATTAATGTCAACACTGAGTAGCGCGCCAACCGGATTAAAACATTAAATGTCTTTACTGTAAATTAAGAGGTCAGAGGTCAAGAACCGGATAAAGGTGTCAAACATGCTATAAATAGCAATAGTGGCTATACTAGTGGCCTACTGCAGGTACAGCGACCTTGCAGGTACAGCTTGCATGTATCATCTGATCATATATTCTTCTTGACACTTTTTAATTGGTCCATTGCTTTTGAATTGTATCCTGACTTGATTAAATTGTGATTAAATATAAACAAATGTTTAAAGTTCTCAATCAATCAAATAAGGCATAATGTACATTTTAACCCAAAGGGTCTAACATATAGGCTAATATTCTTTAGAAAGTGTGTCAATAACGGATAACCTTAACGTAACTTTATTAAGGTTCTGTAGCCATCTATGTATCTAAGATAAGACAATTAAAACAGATTGCTACTCTGGGCCTTAGTTTCCGTGGTCAAGAAGAAAGAGGAGATGCACGGCACAAGTTCTATGGCAAGCTGTTTTGAAATGTAATAATTTTTCTTGAAATCAAGATTAGCTGAAAGCTGATATAAGATTTTAGAATTTTGATTCAAAGTTGAACTTTCGTGAAATTTTATATAAACTTTCTTGAAATTCTAATCAAATTTCACAAACGTTTCCTGAATAGCCCTATTGGCATGCCGAAATAGCTTGGGCGGTCCTTGCAAGTTGCACAGCGCACCTGAATGACGTGTTGCGTTCTGGCTAGGAAGAATAAACAATGTCGGAGCTCTTTAATGTGCAGTTACACAAGGTGTAAGGTGTGGCCAATACTTTTTTGCTAATTTCGGGACATGTAGCGATGGAGGTAATCGGGCGCAACGGCGGAGCAGTTGTAAAAGAGATGGGTTAGAATGAATAAATTATCAGTAGGAGTGGTGGGGGTCTTTATTTTTCGGCCAATCAAATCAGCTCCTCAAATTCACTTTAAAAGCAGCACACTCTCTGTCATGGCAAACTGCGGCAAAAGTCTTTCATGCGCATTCTATGAGCAGGAGACCGAAATAGGCCAACATAACATACACAAAAGTGATATGTTTGATTTGACACCAAAATAGCACTGCGCCACCTGATTTTGACTGACACACCTTTTACTGCGCCCCCACGCCCATTTCCTGTGCCAGAGATGTCGCATTGTCGACACGACGCCGTCCGTAAACTAGAGGCCCTAAGTTGACATTAAGACTTGGGCAACAAGGTTATTTAAAGGTAGCCGACACTATCTGCAACATATTTTATATACTTGTGGTGTTTCTGTGTAAAGGGAATTTCACAAACCACATTTAGACCCTGAATCCTTTTATAACAAACCCACTGCCCCTTCTGTAAGAGGGGCAGATTTCTGTGTTCATGACTGTGTGTGCCTGAACAGTACTGTCCGTTCTATACATCTATTCCCATGGAGGGCGACTTCCCAGGAAGATATACGGTCCTGTCTCACTGACGGCTGTGCTGATCTGCCAACAGGGACAAGATAAATGCACATGTCATTTACAGCCACATGGGGCTTCTGTCCACGTACTCGTGCCAGACCCAGGCTTGGGTCGTAGTGGTGAACAGCACAGTACAGGTTAATATAGATAGGGAAACATCCAGTAGGTGTTTTGGAAGGCTCACACGATATGACCATTTGAAGCCGATCCCTGACCAGATTGCTATGTGGGCGCTGGAGAAGGTCGGGTTACCCGGGCTCCATCTCCTAAGTCAAGGTGATGTAAACGAACCCCGGTCCTGTCTAAGTGAATCCCGGCTGGCTACTGACCTTTGTGTCTTTTCCCATCCATCATGCAGGCCTGTGCGTGTTTGTGTGTGTGTGTTTTGTCTGTAAGCATACATACTTACAATGATGCATTTATGTTTGTGTGTGTCTGTGTGTTTGTGTGTGAGTTTGAGGAATCCGTCATTGTCGTCGTATTGCGTGAACCAGCAATCTGTCCTGCTCATGTCCAGCCAAGCATATCTAGTCCTGGCCCCAGCCCTTTCTGAGGTGACAGGAGAGCCTTGGCAGTATGAGTTGACATTGTTCTGGCTATGGGGAAGTGCTTATGCCAAGGATAAATCTGTTGTTTTCGGCCATCTCCGGCGGTAAATGCTGCCATATCCCTGACAGATTCCCATGCCAGTTCAGATTAGAAGATTGAAATTCTCAGGAGTGTAGGTAAAACAACTCACAACTCACAGGTAACAGGTTACGTTTATTTACAGTAACTTATTCAGTCTTTCTGAAATCATTACATAGTGTTGATTATAGATTTCACATGTATAATTAATTTTATAATTGGCATTTAGTAGAAAGTTTGTGTCCTATTTCATATCTGACTCTGGATATGTAAGCTGCAGTACACCCACACATCAATTTGGAGTTAATGTGACTAATTAGACCTTACACTATCTACTGGGTGGGTGTTATCACAGATGTTTGGGCGGGACAACACCTTCTTTGTGATTCTTTCATTTGGTTAGTAAAATTACCTCAAAACACCTGTGTAGGTTTTCTAGACACTCTAGACACACATCACCGAGCTGGATAATGGCAAGACCAGCTTTAAATACACTATTTCTCTAAATTCTAGTGAGTGACAGGGGAATTGTTTGCTTTCAAATTGTAAAAAATTAATTAAATCTAGCCCTTTATTATACAGTCCTCTAATTAACATAATAAATAATAATAATAATAATAATGAATAATGAATAGTAATTAATAATAATGATAATAAGGAATGTGTTATTATCCTACTATAAATGTTTGATGACAGTTATTGAGTAGTCCCCAAATAAATGGATAGAAAGATACTATACCCAGTATACATACAGTACATATTACATATTACAGTATACATGTTAGTACACCAGAATGTTTAGATGGAAATACCATAATCATTGCAAAGCTGTTATTGTAAAAAATAATAGGTAATGGTGGCATAAACAGGCATTGAAGTAGAGATTCATTATTGTTTCAATACATCAGTAAGTTATAATTCCATAACTTAGCTACCTTGATTGTGTTATACCCAGACAAGTACTTTCTTATTGAGTATCAGTGTTGGGGGTATCACATTACAAAGTAACGCATTACTAATCACATTACATTTGTCTGTAACCCAGTAATGTAACGCATTACTGTTCCTAAATTCAGTAATCACATTATAGTTACTAATCAAACAATAATGTAGTTACTTGCAATTAAAACATTTTTGTGTGAAGCGCTCTTTGGGCTGGTTCTTACCGAATTTTCTGTCTGCTTTGTGGTATCATTTAATTAAAGAGCATAAAAGAAAGATATTGTGTATGTTCTCCTTATTAGGATAGGGATTTGTGCTGGTTTAATGTGATATCGTTAACTGACAATTACGTGACAATGCATCTCAGGCGATGTTGCGGAGTAACGCAAAAGTAATGTAATGAGTAGTGTAACGAATTACTTTCTACAGGGAGTAAATAAGTAAAGTAATGCATTACTTTTTTTTTTTTTTTTTACGCGTAATGTGTAATACATTACTGTTTATGAGTAACGATCCCAACACTGTTAGGTATACATAGTCTACCTTTAGATTGTTGGATTTCAAATGTACTTAGCACTAATTTAGCGTCTGCTAAATGCTGTAAATGTAAATGTAATTTTGCACAAGCGTTACTCTGCTAGCCTACTCTCAGTGCCCTGTTATCTGGTCAGGCATGGCGGAAGACCTCAAAGAGGGAGGCCACTGAGTGCATGTGGTAGAATAAGTTCATAGGAACAGCAAAATTGATAATTGTGTTCCATATACTGAGGCCGTACTTCTCCTCTTCCAGGCCATTGTCATACTGTGGTCTGCAGCCGAAGGCAGGGAGGATCCACAACTAGGAGAATGATAAAAAAAAGCAAATGAGCTCAGAATGCGGTTTGGTGTGACGTGTTTACTGTGGAAGACACGCAAGTCAAAATGTATGACCAGTAATGTACTAATAAAATGGCATTGAGGTCTGGTTCAAGCACAGTTAGTAAGCAAACATCCCGTGGTGGCTCATTCGTAGTAGTCTATAGCAAATACTAAATATAATATATAATATATACAAATACAGTATTCTTTTGAGCTTCTATTTATCTTCATGGGGGAGAGAATACTTAATACAGGATAGTCTAGTGGTCTGGGTGTTGGACTCCCATCCGGAAGGTCGGAAGCCGGAGGGTTTGAGCCCCAGAGGTGGCCTACCTGTAAGCATCCCTGAGCAAGATGCCTAACCCCTGCCTGCTCCATGTAATCGCACCATGTAATTGTAAGTCGCTTTGGATATGCGTCCGCTAAATGACCTAATTGTTTGTGCCTTGCCTAAAGCCATTAATCCTTACCTTGATATAATGCATAGATACCGTTACTGATACTATACGTCTGGCATACACTGTTTTTATCTTACGGTCTCTTGTTTCCCTGATGTCATCTAGCCCAACTGCTATAAAACCCACACGAACATTGGCCTGCGCATTCAGAGCTTAGTCGCAACCACTCTTGGTTTACGCATTTTAAGCAGGCCTGATATGTGACAGAAAGACGATACCTGCCTGCAAGATGGAGTCTGTTCATTTACCTATTTTCCCATAAGACCGATTAATTGTTCATTGCTCTTATTACTGTACCTCTATTTGATTGTGTCGGCCCTGTAAATTGAGGTACCCTGAACGCTAGATTCCTATTATTTTTTACACCATTTCTTTTTACAACTTTGCACTGCTAGGTAGCTTCGTTTTGTTTTTGTAAAGGGTAACTGTAAAAGGTAGATTAGCTGTTGTTACCTAAATTACCAGAATGTGTCTGTAGAGAAATGTGTTATTATTTCTAAAAAGATATATAAAATTCCAGCCTGCCTGGATAGTGCTGTTAGTTTAGTCACTCTCACTGCAGAATCTCCCGTCATCCTCTGCTATAAACAGCTATAGCAGAGTTGGACCCATTTTTACAAAATTACGCGTAAAAAAAAATCTACACCCATATTTTACTGCAGCAGATGTCACTTGTGTACAGCAGCTATCTTGTCTTCTTACAATTAGATCATTTAGCAGACGCTTTTATCCAAAGCAACTTACAATTACATGCTGCTGTTACATGGAGCAGATAGGGGTATCTTGCTCAAGGATGCTTACAGGTAGGCCAACCCTGGGGCAGGGCTTGCTTTGTTATGTTTTGTCAGGCAACAGCTAGGTTAATAATCCAAGAGTATTCACCCACCGGGAAGACAACACCCTGGGGTGATCCCAGGGTGATCACCCAGGAACCCCCCAGGTGTTTCGCTCGTGTCTTTTGTAGATACTGTTACCAGTTATTCCACTTGCACTAAGTGTTTGTTGTTTTTGTGTAACTTTGTCTGATTATGTTCCGCCTCCCCTTGTGGTGAGCTCATAAAGAATGTAACAGACACATGAATTAAATGTATACACTCTAATTCATGTGGGAAGTACATGAAAACAAAAATAAATAAAATGTCTCACCGAGATGTTGCAGAATATAAGGAAGACAGCGATGTTCTTTAGGATTTGTCTCTTTATGCTTGACTGTTTAGCTTGTTTTTGGCCCATTGTATGGGAAACCTGGTACGGTCTTCTTGAGGGTATGCTCGCCTGTCCACTTTGATCCGGCTCATTCTCCGTGGTGGCCCAGTCTGGAGTCTCGGGGGCAGGAATTGATTGGCAGCTGTACGCCGGTCCACCTTCATCCGGCTCATTCTCCGTGGGGACCCCATCTGGAGTCTCAGGGGCAGGAAATGTTTGGCAGCTGTACGCCGGTCCACTTTGATCCGGCTCATTCTCCGTGGGGAACCCATCTGGAGTCTTGTAGGCTTGGTTGAGGATGCCGTAGTCCGGTGGCTCTAAGGACGACGTCACGGAGAAGATGTCTGGAGCAGCAGGCTCCTCGTCCTCTTGATGCCTATAAAGGGACTCTATGATGAAGATGTTCTGGATGTAGTTCTCCAAGATGGAAAGCAGAGAGTAGGCGAGGCCGGCCCAGCGGTACGGCGGGTTGCTCCTGGTATCCAACATAGCCACTACGCTGCACCAGTACATGAGCCAGGTGCACACCGAGGAGCCCAACAGCAGCTCTGCATCCAGCTGCCGCGACGGGTTCTTGGCCGTGTCCATTGGCACGTGGTCAGCGCGGTAGATGAGCAGACCTGAAATCCCAGCTGAGCACATCAACACCAGCATGATGATGGCGTACGAGTAGAACATGGATATGGCAGCGTGGTGGGTCTGGACGGACCCCTCATCAATGTGGATGATGTAGACCACTAGGATCCCAATGGTGCTGACTAAAACCAGCAGGCCCAAAAAAGGACCTAGGATCAGACCGTAGGTCTTTGTAATGCGCTTCTTATGGTTAGAAAAGTGGTCAATGGAACGACCAATGTTCTTCCACATGACATACAGCATGGCGGCGGCAAAGATGTGGTACTCTACGTTAAACGGGTACAGGTAGTAGAGGCTGTTGGAGAATGTTGAGCAAGCACTGATGGTGCAGTTGCATTTAGGTTCATAACGCACTGAAACAAAAAGAAGATGCAACTGTATTGAGGTTTCCGAGCTGATGTCATTGGTCATGTGATTTTAGTCGATGCCACCATATTGGAGGTCGAAAGATGTTGATTTCCAATAGTGACACACCTGCGGTTGAATCCAAGCTTCCTTTATGGAGTCTTTAAAACAACTTGGATATCTCAAGTAAGACAAGATAATAACAGAAACTCAACGAGGTTGGTACATACGATCCATACTCTTTACCGAGTCATCTTTTAGTACCTCTGCAGCGCTGCAATGTGGGCGACACTCAAAACAGCGATCATTGATCCCCAAATTTCTCTAGGACATCTCTTGCCACAAACACTTACACCTGTCATTAAAAATCTAAACCGAAAGCCTACGAGTATTGATGTTATTTACATTAAAGTCAATAGTTCTCTATGTCGTAACACTTGAGGACGGGAATGTCGGCCACATTGCAAAGCTGCAGAGGTAGGGAAAAATGAATGGCGTTTTCACTATTCGCCCCTACGGTGGTCTGTGATTAACTCATGTGTTGCAAACATACACGTTTCATCTAAGTCACAGATTCCCACTGGATAATACTGGTGTTTGTCAACTACGAGACTGTTGGGTTGTCAATGTAAGCATTTTGCTACATGCAAGCAGTTAGTCCAGCACATTAAAAAAAAAAACGCGCCACTACACCCCTCAAATCATTCAGCAGCGAATTTAAAGCCCCTGTAATGTTAATATACAGTAGCAACCTAATTACTGTATGTCTATCAGTAGTGGTTTTCCAGCTTTGGCATTCATTTTCAAGGATAACCAAAAGAGTTTGGGAAGGGGTGATGTGCTTAAGGTGCACCGGCAGCTGACTTTTAATTTCAGAATCATACTTGCAAACAAAGACTTATATCCGAATCTATCCGAAACTTTATGTGAGCACTGTTTTAACCCAAAATGAAACAATAAGAAAAACGCCATTCTGTGCTCCTATTACCTTTTTTAATTTAGACCCAGAAGGCGCTGCGAGCAGTAACGACATGACTTCACAGGCCTATTGGAAGTCAATTTTTTGACCTCCAAATGGCAGTGTATACACGTTATGGGAACAGTGGGAACAGGGATGTAGGTCGAAATCCTTGATATGTTAAAAATAAATCACAACTTTAAGGCTATACTATACATTCACTAACACCATGTCACATATCCTGTTACATACTGCAACTTGGTTTACGTATTTTTTTTGTGTGTTTTTTACTAGCGCCTCATTCCGGCACATTGGGAATTTGCTGTTCACATGATACCGATTATCTTTTTTGTACATGACCTGGTTTAAACATTCCAACACATTCAGAATATTTACATTTGCTTGATTCACTTTGTTTGAAAAACATTTTGGACTTGTAAATGGACTTGTAAATTATGCATTATAAATTGAAAATATAAGTATGTGTGAAAATCCTATGTTTGACAAAACAAACATAATGCTTCTTCTGATATTTTAAAATGGTTTAGTCAAAGAAGATTTTTTTAGCAGCGCTTGAAACCTAGGATACGCATACAACATATGCAATACTTTCTGAGACTGCCAAATAATCTTGTCCAAGTCTTATGTAAAAGAGATTTTAATCTCATTGATACTTTTACCTTGTTAAATGAAGGTGTATATAAATAACCTCAATTCCCCGATTTGCAGTTCTCATTTCCTTTTCTTTCATCCACTCAAGTGAGAGTAGACTAGTACTTAGTCAACCTCTTGGTGGCCCTTACCTATGGTGATGTTACTGCCGCTTATGGTGGGTAACTTTTTCAGGTGGTTGTTCAAGAATTCCTCTGCTTCTGACATCACACCATTTAACCATAGGAGCAGGTTGGTGAAGACAGCATGGATTACACCAAATCTGAACAAACAGACATTTTAAAGCCCTTTTGTTAAACCTTTGACTCTGGAACTTTGTCATCTCAATATAAGACCTCACACAGACGACAGGTAAAAAAAATACAAATATACTGATCTGTATTTTCATCCTTTTCATCCATTGTTCGGCAAAAACATACTTCTACTGTTGTTCTCAACAATTTACTTTTTGGATTAAAACCCAAAATATAAACTCTACAAAAACCAACATGAGTAACTTGTGAATACAAACTACCAGTAGATATGTTATGTTGAAGTACTGTATGTTTTGGAGGAACAATGGAAGTCAATGTGCTGTGAGTCATTGTTGTGCACCTACTGCAAACGAGGGGTTAATTCATGGAAAACGTCTGTGGGGTGAATTAGTGTAGAGTAGGGAAGCTACGGAGTTAAGGGTTTCAGTGTGCAACTAGCACAATACATTGGAATCTGATAGTAGCGGTTGTTCTGCCTCATATTTCAAATACCTTTCAAATGTTTCAAAGTTCTTGATGACATCCTTGATGTGGAACCAGAAGAAATACACCTATAAAAATAGCCCAAAGAAATTTAAAAATTAAAACATTTTTTTTATGTGCATTGACCAGAACAATTACTCTGCTCTTAGCGATTTTTAAGTTGTAGGCTACAAGTTACTATTATGCAGCGCTATAGAACACTTCTGTTCTAGGGTCAGACAATGTTGCATTAAATTTTTGTCGTTGTGCATCACTTTCTTGTGTCCTGGCCACCAATGTTTGTCATTTTGTGTAAAAAACAGCACAGATTATCAAATAGGCAACATTTCTAAGACTTGGACCAAAATATGCCTTGTGAAGGTTTGGTGACTATACACCTGAGATACGGAGATACAGAGATACAGAGATACAGAGATACAGATACAGAGACACAGAAACACAGAGAGCTTGTGAGATATGGCCAATTTTCATATTTGCAACATTACAATTTTGTATATTTTAGGGAATGATGCAGTGACTTGAAACTCGGCATATAAATGGAATGGTGTGTTGCCAGAGATTTCCATGGCATAAAAATAAATAGAAAACCATCGAATTCAATAGGTTTGGGGTTCGGCCCCTAATAAAAGGAGGAAAACTATGGGACTATTTTGTTTCATCTACTTTAGCAACTGAAAGCACACTATACACCTGCCTACTAATGAAAAATACGTACCTGTGCTATTGTGTGTGTTGCATGGATCACAGGGTATACGAGATGCAAAACCGACAAACAAGCCCGATAGCCCACATAATATTCAATCCGGAACCCGTCCATTACCAATGACAACAGCGCAACGACAGTCAAACCACCTACAAAAGAAACAAACTTATTGTCATTAAATTGGTAGTTAGAATTAAATTTGAATTATTGAATGATTAATTGGGTGCCAAAGCACGACTTTTATACGTACCTCTGATGTAGCACGTGGTGACGTGAACATCTCTCTCCGTCTTCAGGTTCTTCTGCTTGTCCCTGATCATTGTGTACCATATCATCCAGATCAGCTGTATTATCATGAGACTGGTAAGGAAGGACAACAGGCTCTCTTCTTTGGTTGAGTGGTCATTTTGCACCATGGCTAGCATCATCGCTGCCCCGATCAACAGCACATTGGTTCCATACTGGCCACTGAGCATCTCCATGTTCTTCCTCGGATAATCGGCCATCCTGCAGAGCTTTAAGATGGTTCAAATCCTGTTCAAATACGTAATTCCTAGGCCTCTAAAGTGGAAAAACGATAATAAAAAAAGCAGTCCCAAGAGAAGATGTGCATGTGAAGGAGTCTAAATGAATAATCTGCTGCTACAAGGTGGGGAAACAGACAGACTGGTACTGTGTCCAAACACGCTCCTCATGTGACATTCTCTGAAATTTCCTCTCTATTAGTTTATAAACTAACAGAGTCATTGAAAAAAGATTTACAACAAACAATAACATTAAAAATGATCAATTGTTATCAGCAGTGAAAAAGCCACAGCATCATATTCACAGTCAAACACTGAACAGTTACATGCACAATAAAAAAGATCTCAAGTCCAAATGTTAAAGGGGCTGCCAGTCAGCTTCTCAGTGAATCCCCTTTATTAATATATCCTTTATAGGAAAAACAATGAGCAGTTATATGCACAATAAATAAAATAGCGTTCTTCTCAATTCTTCTCAAATCCAACAGCTAAAGCAGCTTCCAGCCAGCCTCTGCATATTTCCTTTGAAACACACGTAGGCTACATCAAGTGTCAGCCACGAAAGACGAAAAAGAAGAGAACGTTTTAATAATATTTAACAGGAAGTTTGCGGAAAATTGCAGGATGGAAAATGTGTTCCCATTGTCCCCACCTGTTGTTTCTACTCCTTCTGGTGGGTGGGTGACCTGGTTAAAACCATCCTGATTTTTCAAGCACCGCCTCTACTATTTGCTTTGCTTTACATGACAGCCTGGGAACCCTCAATTGGAAACCATTAGTCAGGTTAGTCAGGTAGAGAACCACTGACCAATCAGCGTACAGGTGGGTAGATCCATTTGTTGGTGAAGACAGCTGTGCTCTGAAAATGATCTTCACGCAGGTCTTTTTCTGATTGGGTGATCTAATCACCTACCAATGATTTAATGATTTGATTTGGCACCACCTGGCTGACAAATGGCTGCAAAATCGGGACGGTTTTAAGCAGGCTAGAGGGTGGAGGTGAAGAATCAAATTTCAGTACAATTTGAGTACAAAAGACACACTGCATAATGGATTTTTTGAGTGACTCGTGTGAACTAGAATGTGTGCCAGTGTACTTTTGCGGTCTATTTACAAAAGAAAAAGAGTAGGAATGAGTTATGGCACCTAACAATAGCATTAGTTGGCAGCAGTACTATTGCTGTTACCTAATCCTGATGTTACAGTAGTTGGGGGAGTGATATGCTACGTTCAATACAACAGGGATGCTGGATATACGTATATATATATATTTATATATATGTAGGATCTTCTCGATCAATACATTTTTTTTATTTGTGACTACTCAAAACTCAAAACACCTGTAACACCCTTTTAATGGGGATTTAAAGTGGACTGCCCTTACACAGGCTATATATTGTGTGTATATCAACAGATTATCCACAGTAAAGTATGTCAGACAAATAGCACAAATGTGCAATACTTGCATAAACAAGTAACTATCTGTTAATGCCATGGCAGACGGGCAGAAAAAACAATGCCATTTTAGCATTTTATGTAGCAGCATATACCTCTACCTGTGAAAAGCAATAGTAATAGGAGTGGAGAAAAGTCGTCCAGCACTTCCAGGAGGTGCTGTAAGTGTCCCTGTCTCCAGGTGAGATAATGCTGGTGTTTACAGCACAGTGCAGCAGATATCGGATCACAGAGACAGTGGGATATGTTTATCAGCAACAGGGGCAATTGCCAAGGGCGCTTTCCAATGCCACGCTTTTAACACTGCGTCTTGACAGCTGGCTTCTGGAGCCTGGCCAACCCGGGCTGTCCAGGACTCCCTCCATCCCTTCTCACAACCACTTTAACTCATCTTTTGTATGTGCATATGTATTATGCACATGTACAGTATACACACATTCCATTGCTCGTCTGTGTCTGTGGATACATCTGTGTGCAAGCCCAGCCTATACCGTGGTCTGCCTTACTACACTACAGGGGAGTGGAAGGAGCAGGAAATGCAGGTCAGAACTCATCAGTCAGTGGCCAATGAATTCTTAATTAGGGCAACAAATGGCGCAGTGTGGACGAAACGCTCCCATGCCACCAGAGGTCACCGGCCTTCACCTGCAAGCCCCGTATTAGCTGATTATGGACTGGACTGCGGCAAACCTGAGCTGTCATCCTGCTGGCTGGTCTTCTGCATACAGACTTGCGTACAGAATGCATAAACACTTATGCACACCTACCTAGCCATACAGGTATACCGACACAAAATAAATAATCCTATATAAATGCATACATACTGTACCTTTTCAATAATTAATATAGCTAAGCTAGCGCTGTGAAAAAATGGTGCTTCTTACAAACACAATTGTAAATGCTGCATTACAGTTGATTCATGATGCATTTGCTTCTCTTTTCTAACAAACACATTAGCCTGCACAACCCTATGTTTGAGTCCTTATAAGTGCTAATTAACATTAACAGGTGCAGTATGTCAACTTATTTTATTGCGGTGGGGTATTACTCTATTAAGAATGAAGGTGTCCACACACTGATTCTGATTGTTTGTTAGGTTTGGTGCAGGATAGTCTAGTGGTCTGGGTGTTGGACTCCCAGCCAGAAGGTCGTGGGTTCGAGCCAAAGAGTGGGCCTACCTGTAAGCATCCTTGAGCAAGATGCCTAACCCCTACCTGCTACCTGTAAGCATCCTTGAGCAAGATGCCTAACCCCTACCTGCTACATGTAATAGCAGCATGTAATTGTACGTTGCTGTGGATAAAAGCGTCTGCTAAATGAGTGTTTTCTAGAAGTCACACTGTGTGAGGGGGAGGGAAGATGACTGGTCAGACTGCAAGTTGAGGCAGCTCTGTTGACATTTTGAGGGATTTGTTGGATGGGATGAGTCCTACGTCATGTCCAAATTCCCTGTAAGATTTTCTCTAACCACTTTTGCTGAAAGCAAAATATGTTTGGGCTTGTTTATGACTGATATCACTGTTACCTCAGACGCCCTCTCAGTTGGGGACACATTTTTTTGTGACCGTGTTTCTTCTCCCCATTTTGGCCCTCCTAGTTCCGTGCTGGCCCCCTTCCTCTCAGCCTCCTCTGGGTGCCTCACGTCTGCCAGCTAAGCCAGCACTCCCTGTCAATCACCTTTCTCCCTGTCAGTCACCATGCTCAAAGAGGACCCACAGGACTGGCCCCTCCCACCAAGCCAAGCAGCTTCTCTCTGTCTCCCGCCATAGCTGCGTCCCACTGTGTGCATGGCCCCATGGCCCCCTGTGTGCATGGCCCTCTGTGTGCATGGCCCCATGGCCCTCTGTGTGCATGGCCCACTGTGTGCATGGCCCTCTGTGTGCATGGCCCCATGGCCCCCTGTGTGCATGGCCCTCTGTGTGCATGGCCCCATGGCCCCCTGTGTGCATGGCCCCATGGCCCCCTGTGTGCATGGCCCCATGGCCCACTGTGTGCATGGCCCCATGGCCCACTGTGTGCATGGCCCCATGGCCCCCTGTGTGCATGGCCCACTTTGGCCTCTCAAGTGGTAGGAGTCGAGCAAGAGGAGAGTGGGTCTGTGCTGAAACTGACAGATAGCTGATGCACGCTGTCTGTCTCCAGAGACATGGAGTGTGTGGAATCATGAGAAGGGTACAGCAACGCGCACAAACACACAAAAAAACATGCACACACACACACACACCTACGCAGGAACACACACACACACACACACACACACACTCACTCACATCTCAACTTTCTTGGTTATCAATGATTCATGGATTCATTTTGAATCAGGGGTCCGTAGGGGCCTCTGATGAGTCACTTCATGGCTCACCTGAGGGCCATCTGAGGGTCATCTCATTTCTTTCCATTGTATCTTAGATTAAAAATATTTCAGGTGTTGGAAAAAAGTTTCTGGCCCCAAGACATACACACAATAGGCAGGGGAATGTTTCTTTCATTTTATAATGTTGCAAGGGTTGAATCTGATCTAATGGAAGCCCAATGTCATTTTGGGAAAAGAAGAGCACAGATTCCAAAACTGTACATTTCTCTAAAACGTGCGGCGGCGGTGGCTATTGTAGCTAAACTAGCTATGTGTATATTGTTTAGCTAAACTAGCTATGTGTATATTGTTTAGCTAAACTAGCTATGTGTATATTGTTTAGCTTCAAACTGAGTACGTCTGCTCCAGTGTGAATATGTCTGCACGCAGATATCTTTTCTAACCTGCTCAGCATGTTTTACCATGTTTACTTGAATTCTGCGCTGAGAAAACATGGTGGGAAATGAGTTGGGATAACATTGACTATAGGGTAACACGGCTGTGTTTAAATGTATTCATATATTAGTTCATGTATTAAAGCTCACTCCTTCTTCTCAGGACCGTGTGGGCATGTACAGTATTTGATTGATATCTCCCAGTTGTGTTCACCTGTTAGGGAAGGAAAACTGACATATTCTTTGTGATTAGTTATGCAGTTTGCTGACCTACCTGAGAAGAGGTCTGATAAACTGAAATAACTCCAAGAACCTGTGTGGGCAGACAGGGGCTTTGAATCTGTTTAAACCTATTTGTAAGGAATAATATATTTTAATGTTTAAATATACATTAATGGTGTGCTGGTTTTCATAAAAGTTTTGGACGTAAAAGTTTTCCTCTGCTTTTACTCAGCTCGCGTAACAACAAAAAGTAAGTTATTCGTGTTTAAATCAGGGTTTTCATTCTTTGGGCCAACCAAGGCAGTATTCATGCCGCTAGCAGCATCGGTAGCTAGCCGGCAAAGTAGGCTGCTGTTCGACCGTGCTCATGTATTTCTGTGTGATCAGGTTTGTAACGTTGCAGTACGGGGATAAAATTTGGTGGCCACAGGGCAGGGGGCCACCTACACGGAATATTGGTGGCCACAGCATAACCTTTTGCGGCCACGGGCCATCAGGCCATGGGTAATGTTGAACCCTGACTTTATAAAATAGTATTCCAGCAACTACTTCTCATCAATCGTCAGATTTAAAGGCCTACTAAAAAGGAACTAACAGCGGGGTGTGAATTTCCATGTGAAGTGAAAGTGATAATGGGAAAATTCAGCCGTGTGAATCACATTATTTATGTACATTTAATGAGGACCCTGGGAGTTTAGACATTTTAAAATGCCAAAAGGATTTTTATTTCTCTTTCATTGCATGTAACTGAAGCAGAACTGCCCCCTTTCCAAAAAACATTTGTAATATTTAAGTCTCAATTAATATGGATTAAGAGCCTGTCGTACTTGTATTTTTTACACAGACGAAATAATTGTGTCTATCCATTTCTTTTATCATGCATATACAAGTACATACAAATAAGACACTAATAAAAACCTGTAGTTGTATAGTTGGATATTGCTGCTGAGTTTCTTATCATCACTTGGCAGAAACACCCAATTTAATATTGTTGTATCACTTACGTATACCCTCATTGACTTTAGTTAATGACATTGTATTGGAATCTTGTCTTTTATTGCCAGCCATCTTACCTATGGCTATGCAAGCAATGCTTGTTTCAAATCCATACTTATCTAGTTAGGACTCCATTATGTCTCATCTCCACAGATAGCACAAACAGTAGCTCTCCAGCAAGGATACGTGTCAGCCACGGTCCCTGAGCACCTATTGTACAATAGACACCGTGGGTTTCATGGGAATAATAAACCCTGTAATGTCTACACCTGTTACTGACACCCTCCCCTGGTGCCCAGTGTTTTATTCACTTGAGTTCATCTGTTCTTTGTTGCTATAGCATCATTCTCTCCTTTCCTTTCCTTGCTTCCTGCTATGCCACATATCATGTGCCCAGTCTGGCTTTTGGCTGACAGGCAGCTCAGTGCCAACCCCAGGCCATGGGGTCTGTCTCCTCATGAGGTCCTGGAAGAGACAGTGTCAAATTGAATCCACTCTGTAGGCCCAGCCAGCATGACTCCAGTCAGCCCTGCTCAGAGGACAGCACTGGGAACACCCCCACAGAACTGCCTGCTTGTGATAGTCAGGGTCGTTACTCAAAAAAAAGTAATGCATTCCAGACAAATGTAATACATAACATTCAAATACAAATATAATGTGCGTAATGCGTTACCTCCAAAGTCAGACATATTTCATGAGAAATGAAGTGACTTTTATCACATGGCTGATTCTCACAATGATACAGCGCAACAATATTTTTCTTTCATCAATGTCTTGGTGATGAGGCCAAACCCCCTGTAGATGTAAGTAGTATAATATATTATGATATAATACGAAACAGTACATTAAGCGTAGCGTTAGTTCTGGCAGGCCACGGTAGTCTGCCCTCTGCTGTCAGCCAGCTGACTGACCAACACCCAGCTGACAAACCTACACCAACCTCATTGGCCCGTTGAATGAAGGAGGTTCTTTTAAATAGTCCCCCCTCCATTATTATTTTGCTTGCTAAGTTCCCTTTAGAAACCCGCCACCGCCCCAGCTCCACCTTTTCTTTGTCTTTCAATTGTTTTACACGTCTTTCATTTTCACTAAACGTGAATATAAAGTGTTGTTTTCAGATATTGCTTGACTCAATTACGGGTATTATGTGTATGCATATTACTGTATTTATGTTATCATGATTGCATATTTTCATACATGCTTACCATCATGTTATTGCTGTTAAAACTTCTGTCTGCTGCTGGCCTATTTGGGGGAATAAAGCTGCTGTTTCGATACATCCATACTTATCAGTATGATGAGTAGAAGCCCCCCGAAATAGCCGTTCCGCCAAAGATAAATTGTTAATAGCATGTCCTAATAAATTGCTTTTGTACCATTAGACGAGAGTGGTCTGACTAGAATATTTTAATGTCACATTTTCTGCATATACCAGACTTAGATTAGGTAAAATCACAAAAACAAAGAATGTACAGTATGTAATCTATTACATAAGACAAAATCTGGGTTCAATCTCACCAATCTGGGTTCAAGGCTGCTCACTCCACTGAAACCGCTCTTCTCATGGTGACGGAAGCCCTGCATGCCGCTAAAGCCTCCTCCCTCTCCTCAGTCCTCATTCTCCTAGACCTATCTGCAGCATTCGACACGGTAAACCACCAGGTCCTTCTATCGACCCTTGCTGAATTGGGCATTGCCACTCGGCGCTCTCCTGGTTTGAGTCCTATCTGACAGATCGCTCCTATCGAGTCCTCTGGAATGGACCCCTGTCCAAATCCTGCCCGCTCTCCACTTGGGTTCCGCAAGGATCTGTGCTGGGACCCTTACTCTTCTCACTGTACACTAGATCTCTTGGCACTGTAATCTCTTCTCACGGATTCTCCTACCACTGCTATGTCAATGACACCCAACTCTACCTCTCATTCCCCACAGCTGACACGCAGATCTCAACCAGAATCTCTAATTGTCTTGCTGACATCAGTGCTTGGATGTCTTCGCATCACCTCAAGCTCAACCTTGAAAAGACAGAGCTAGTCTACCTCCCGGCAAAGAACTGCCCCCAAATGGACCTGTCCATTACCCTTGAGAACACCTCAGTGTCCTCCTGTCCAACTGCAAAGTGCCTCGGAGTTGTCTTAGACAATCAACTGTCCTGCGCAGCCAACATTGCCGCAACGACCCGAGCCTGTAGATTTGCCCTCTACAATATCAGAAGGATAAGGCCTTTCCTCACAAACGAGGATGATGATTCCAAGCTCCAGCCAGAGCACTTAGATCTACCACCTCGACTGGTAGGCTTGGGAAGCGCAGCCCAGTCCAGACTTATCTCTGTCCTGGCACCGCAATAGTGGAATGAGCTTACTGCAGCGGTCAGAACAGCGGATCTTCTGCAAGAGACTTAAAACCCACCTCTTCAAAATCCATCTCGGTACCTCGGCCACCGATCTTTCTACTTCATAGCACTAATCCCACTAACAATCCTTATTCTATCCTCCTTTCCTCCCTTAAAATAATTTTTTTTTAAATTAATAATAATTCCCGATAATTGTAATTATTAACTGTTTTAACGAGCGAATAATACACTTTAGAGTAATGTTGTGCCAATGCATAGGTGAAGTAACCCTGTTGCATGATGCTGTTGACAAATGTATTAATTGTAAGTAGTTTTGGATAAAAGAAAATGTAAATGTAAATGTAAAACAAAATAATAAGGTTAAACCTTATGTTGTTTTTTTTGTTTTGTTTTTTTAGGGACCAAAACCTAAGCACAGGGTAGGCTGCTCAAGTATTTCACAGTTCTTTTCAGCAGAAAACCAAAGTTTGACAGCTGAGGTGTACTTTACATCTGAGGTGTACTTTACATCTGAGGTGTACTTTACTTTAAATACTGCTCATCAACCAAGACAGCAGCTCTTGTGAGCATGGCACTGGAACCTGAATGTTCACCAGACCTGTACAAGTTAATCCGGACAAAAGGCCATACAGTAAAGAAACAATATCATGTGTGAGAAGGAATGTGCAATTTTAGCCAGGTACTATAATGAAACACAGGATAAGGTAACAGTTGGATTTGTAGACATGCCTGTGCGCAATGATGACAAAGCTGAAAACATATTGCATCATCCATGCATGACAAAGGCCTTGAATGGTCTAATTGTGTTGGATTTAGCAGTGACAACTGCAATGTGATGATTGGCAAAAACAAGATGCCAGAGCATTCTATGTCAGGAGCTTTAAAAATATTGGAGAAGTTCCCAATGAGAGACCAAATCTTGAAGAATCTGTCAGTGATCAGAATAGTAAGCATCCTTGAGCAAGATGCCTAACTCCTATCTGCTCCATGTAATTGCACCATGTAATTGTATGTCGCTTTGGAAAGTGTCTGCTAAATGACCTAATTGTAAATGGATCAATATGGAGAAATAAGATGAGGTGAATCCAGAGCAGATTTTGTCTTTGGAAGAGAGATTTCCAAATGTGATCAAGGCAGATGATAGATACTGTCACAGCTCCACTTGGAAGTCCTGGATTATGTCTCAACTAACCTTGAGGGACTGCTGCCAAACTTTTTTGACAGTTGATGAATTCTGGGGGAAGCTGTTAGAAGTAAAATCTGTGAGCACAGAGCAGTTGAGCAGTTCAAATATCTCTGCCAGTTGATGAGGCTGCTTTGGGTTCTGCCAAATTCTAATTGTGATGTGGAAAAGGCATTCAGCATTGTGCGTCACATTAAGATGGAATTCAGAAGTAAGAAAGCAAGTTCAAATGGATCCCATAGAATAATGAGTGATGATGTCAACCCTCTGACTGACAAGTACAGCCTAAAAATGTTTTATTTTGTGTCAGGCTACGCTAGGCCCAAGACAATCTAATATTGGTCCAAATCCCAGAGAATTAAAAGTGACAGCTGGATGATTGACAGGTAGGGAAAGCAGGGGCACACTGCTCATTCAATCTCACTCTGCGAATTATGAGATTAACTCCCCGGACGGGACCTGGGGCCGATTGAAATGAGACCGTCACTGGTATGCAAAGGTAAAAGACCTTAACTTCAAATTTGGTCGAAAAGTCGTTATTGTCATTTTTGAAATATTAGAACAAGATCTGCTTTATTAGGTGGACAAATATCTTGTCAATTTTGTTGTTTTTTGGAGAAAATAGTGGGTTGTCTTTGCCATAACTTCCCAAATCCCTAGAGAAGCCAAGGTAGAACCCCTAAACATCAGTTTTTTTTTGTCTTTGTTTCGCTGCAAAGTGAATCAAAGTGAAGTTACTGTTTACCGTGCTGGAGTTATGGCGTTATGCTTACAGTATTTTCTGTCATCGAAGCATTTCTGACACACACACAGTAGCTTGAGTAAGTGCTAAATAGCATTAGCTAGCTTAGGCTAACTACTTGACAAATAAAACCAAACTGCTCCCATATGCAACCAGAATGCCAACAAAGCATTGGAAACTTGTAATAGTAAGCCACACACAATAAATGCTTTTTTCATGTCATGCAGTCTAGTCAGTGCTATCCTGCGAAAGCCCAATACTGACAGCCTAGGAGACAGCACGAGTGGGTCAAGACTCGCATAGAGTCATTACACACCTCCAAATTGCCTAATCAAACACACAAGCTCAACAGCAACAATTCACAATTAAATAGATCTGATTTAAAAAAAAATAATTGCAAAAACACCTTCCTCTATGTTGAATCCACAACGTCAGTTTTGAGCATTACTCGCTGGTGTTCAACAAGTTAAATCCATGACTCGTTCTTTAGTATCCTACTCTGGCATTTATTCAGAGAATGTGAGCGGGAAGTTACAAACTCAACTAAAGAAAGATAATTGAAATCGAGCCATGTGACTCATGGTTAGGAAATAGGTAATGATGTGTGAGTTGGTAATGCACCTTTGTGACCTTCACATTTACAATTCTCATTTATATTATATTATATTTCTGTTTATATTATGCCTAATCCTGCCATGATCACTAGATTTTATGTAGATTATAATTATAATTATTATCATATACTGATTTTATATAGTGATCAGCAACCATGGAAGTTAATGCCTTTTGCCATGGCATGACCCCCTTTTATTTTGCAGACAATGCAAGGGCAGAGTACATTAACCTCCGAATAAAGGTCAAGTTTAAACTCAACATATATAAATATATAAAATATATATAAAAAAATGAAAGTCATCTCTCACAGTTCTACACCCGAGTTAAGGTCTTTTGCCTTTGTAGGGCAGTAAACCTTTGGCAAACAATGGCATCTTTGTACTGTAACAGTACAAAGACACTTGATCTCCCGGGCCATTGAAAATGAAGAGGCTAGCTCTATTAAGAACTTTGTGCCCTTCTAAACAATGCTTTCCTCTTCTAAACAATTTAATCATAAACCCATTGTATAGATATGAATGGTATTGACACAACAAAAAAGTCACACCCACAAAACATGGTAAACAAGATGGAGTTTAATGCAGTTCACAAATGGTAAAAGTTCAAATCAGCAGCATGGGGGGGTTGTGACAACAATGAAGGAGAAAGTGATTGCAGAACTGCAATCGGGATATTCATAAAACAACTTCATGAATACCCCGAAATGTATCACCTACTTCCCGCTTAAATAAAGATATAGTTAGGAAGGCCATATATCATGGAAGCAATTTGCCATTAATGGCATTACCGGGTAATGTTGTGGAGATAAATATACTGTACAACCTGCTGCCTGGACTGTATGGCGTTATCTTAATTTCTAGCTGCCTTCTCCTTCTCACCACTCTTCGTCTTCAAAACTGCCCGTTGCAAATTATCCGTTATCGGATTCGGTTATCTCCTAGAAAAATTATAGCGCTAGCCAAATAGAAAACCTCTCCCCCTTCTGCGCGCTCCTTAGCGACACAAATGTTTTTCAATGATATTTGCACTCTACTATAATCTGAACGACCCTTTAATACTGCACATTCAATGCAGTGTGAGCAAAAAGCATGCAGAGTGCAAAAGGCATTAGAGATATTTTATGTTATTATGAAATGTGTGCAAATAGGTCGCCATAGTTTCAGTAAATAATGGGAAACATTGTAGTTTCAGTAGAGGCATCCCTCTAGAGCTAAATATGAAAACTGTTTTGTTCTGGGCAGAGTTAATAAAGTGCTGCATGAGTGCATGAGCGCGGGTATATAATGGCGTAATAATGTATTGTGTGTCATATGTAAACATTTCATCTCAAATATCGCTAATCTGTACACTTATTCAGTGCTGTAAATGTCGCCTGCATTCTCCAATTTGGTCCAATTATGGCTTCTGGTTCTAGAGTGGCCTTGAATGTGTCAGTGTATGTCACATGACCTCTCTGCCATCCATTATTTAGAAGTCTGATTAATAAGTAAAGACGAGCGCTCAGAGGTCAAGATGGACCCTGAGCAAATGACAAAGAGACTAAGGCACTGAGTCAGACAGAAGAAAGCTCTTCAAACTTTTCCTGCTGAGATTTCCGGATTTCATCTGTTAAATTGATGGATGCTGTTCACAAAGATCGCAGTCTGTGGCTTATCGTGTGTATCAAACCCTAAAATAAATTGATGTAAAACAACATTTATCTGTTTCAAGTGTGTTTACAGTGGGAATGAGCTGTTTAAAGGGAAAAGCAAAGACAAACAGAGTGTAGTTTATCCAGGGACATTGCAGCAATACAGCTTTCTCCGCTGCCTATCGCAGTTGCCCTTTGGCAGCGGGCTGCTCTGAAATCATCAATCTCACTTGAGATTCCAAAGAATCTTTTCCCTGTATGTCCTACAGGGAAGGGGTGGGTATACAGAGATGATATTTACACACAACTCCCTCCATACATACTGTCTGTCAACTCCCGATAACATCTGCCCGGATTAGCATCACAGAGCTGGTGTCTTAACACTCCTAAATTAGACTCACATATCCACACATTAAAAGAAATAGTAAGATCTAGATCAAGCACAAGTATTCTGAAACCTCCCGGGATATAAAACATATGTAGTGTAAACGTGTATAATACTTAAATTGGTGGGGGGGTTTTCTGCCTCGAACACAAAGGCATACAAAAAAGGCATGCACACACACTTTCACCGACAGTAATATCGTCCTCAAAGACAGCCAGGGGCGGACCGGACAACGTGACTCCAGCCCTAATGAGCCCGTCTGAGCAGGTGACCCTGTCGTCTGTCGGGACGAGGGGGTTGATGCCATGGAGATGAGGCAAGGTCTCTGAGTCATGCAGGTGTGTTTTCAGGGGATTTAAAAGGTAAAACATAACAATAAACTTGATCTAACCTCTTTTCTTTTTATGTATCCATCTATCGCATGGATACATAATTGAAAATAGTTTATGATTTTTGGATACATCTATGGAGTTGAAGGGTGGGGATTAGTTTGTGGGAGTAGCACACTAGCTTTGCTAGTTAACTAGTTAGTTGACAAAACTGGACCAGGGG
>JAODLI010011052.1:0-25606 GCA_027575585.1 Percopsis omiscomaycus | reverse complement strand
TATATATATATATATATATATACACATATACACCAACCCTTATCACATAACAACTGGCTCAAAAACATTAACAAACTTTTAACAAGGCACAGCTA
The DNA here is from genome assembly GCA_027575585.1 of Percopsis omiscomaycus. NCBI lineage: Eukaryota > Metazoa > Chordata > Actinopteri > Percopsiformes > Percopsidae > Percopsis > Percopsis omiscomaycus. The sequence goes on along the minus strand of JAODLI010011052.1, from coordinate 25,511 downwards.
TTAATTGAAAAACATTCCAATGTAAAGAAATTATTGTGATAAAGACCCATCAAACAGACAAGAAGCGAAAAAGGCATTGGTATCCTTGACTAATCAGACAGGCTGACTAATCTCATCATGGCCAATACACTAACTGATGATCTTCTGAATTCACAACCGTAGATTAGCTTCTCCTTTACATTTCAAAATAGATTTATTTTTACTTGAGTTAATTGGTGAGCTTCAAGGAAGCAAACTAATTACTGTAGTTTAAAATCTGACATTAAACAGTTTTATGTGTGAATTCATTTGAATCCCTAAGCTTCCTGAGTAACAGATCTCAGTTTCCTGCAGGGTCTACAGGGCCCAGCCCTGCCTTACATTTTAATTGTTCAAAGTAAAATGTAAGACAGGATGATAGCCATGTATTAAATCAAACTGTCTAAAACTGTTTGACTTGTGGACCCACAAAAGAAGTGCTTTACAAACAATAAGCCACTTATTTTTAATAGCATACCACTTAGCACAATAGTATAAAAATACAGTATTAACAACATTGAAAATGTATGAACATTTGATTATAGAAATTTTGAAATTTATTTCAGAATCTTAAAATCATGTTACGATGCCCCTAAAAAGATCTTTTTACCTGTCGTTTACTTTAAAACAAATGTAAATTCATGAGCAATGGCTGTGTGTTGTGACTTCGCTGTGATACAAGAACGGTGACTATTGCCACCAGCACCAGTGCCTTTAGCACTTACATAAATTAACATCCTGTTCCAATATTTGATTCCCAGAGTTAAGTTCAAAACAATGTGTATTTTGTTTTAATGCAGCAGACACTGTGGTCATAACATACCCTCAAGTGAGACCTCAAGGACTATTATAAATGAATGACTCCCATCCAATACCCTTTATTTTAATGTATACACAGCAGGATTGCTTACATTAGAAGACCCAGAGGCTAAGATGCAGAGTATTTACCTGTGTCAACAAAGAATACAAATGAGGAACAAATACAGTAGGCCTACAATGACCTGAGGAAACAGTCATCCGTGTGGGTGCAGTAGCCTACCCACTGTTGCTGTCAAGAAAAGTGTAGGCCTAATAGGCTACTTAATTTAACATTCACCTTAAAGTAAGTGCTTTGAAAATAAGTATGGGGTGAGTTATTTTATGAGAATGGAAAAAATAAAAAATAAATTCAATGTACACATGACCTTTTTTTATTTGTATGACTGCATGCTGCATGTAAAGGGGACATTTAGTGTTTGTGTCTGTGTATCTGGGTGACTTGGTTAGGCTGATGGGTGGGGTAAACAGCTACAGTAATCTGCTGGATTCAAACTGGCTTTTCCACACCCTTCTTAGGGCTATGCCACACCAAAATACGCTGCCTAATCACCAGGTCAAGGGGACTGTCGCTTAGAGATTGTGGGGATGTTCTTGTCTGATTACATCCAATGATTAAATATATAATATGGTTTATAATGTTATAAACTATGTTAAAAATAGGAGGCAAAAAAAAAAAACATTCTTAAAAATAGGGCTCAAAAATATTTTGTTTTAGCTCTACTACGAATAATACACCAGATTGTTTTACTGTAAAAACACTTGAGTATGTTGTCTACCTTATTGTCAATACAAGTAGGCTACGGTACTTTTCATCTTGTGGTTTCATCACCACAAACGTGTGAACCCGTTTTTTATTTCCGTTTTGTATTCACTGATGCTGTACTACTGATGTAACTTGTTCTTTAAAGTTACTAAACCTGCAATAATTCCAGGCGTGCTATACAAATGAACAGTCACATCCGACCGCTGCGTGTTCATTGTAGTTGGAGCCAGATGAGATAGACCTACTCATATGTAGGCTACTCGGGTAGTTGGGACTTCGGAGTCCCTCCCTAGAACAGTTCGAGGGTAGGTGAGCCTTCTAATCTATGCTTCTAATGTTTCAACGTCAGAGGGACGATGGTGGAGGGCTGGTAAAGATGGCTGCGCTCTCCGAGGATGGGAGGTATGGATTGAATTGTGGCCGGAACGCAGAGAGGGTCACGGTTTTGCATGTTAAATTGACAGAGACCGCACTAAAAGCGATAGAGGGCTACCAAAACAGTAAGGTGAGTAAAACCCATGAATTGTCAGCAAAAACTATGACTTGATCAACTGACGCGACTGTCTGAACTGTTCAGCAAACTGCCACGCACAGCTAAGCTAACGTTACGTTAGCCCGCTAGTTGGCACAGGACGGATTTGCCTTTTATTCAAATCATTAAAATATCGTGAATTTAATCATCAGAACCTGAAAATGTCACTTTGTCATCATGTCCCGACTAACTTCTATTAACTGTCAAAAGCTAAATATGTGATAAGAGCTGTTGGTAAAGTTAGAAAGCCTGGCTAGCCACCGTTAGCCACAGCCTTCTCTGCTGTGCTGGCCAGCTTGCTTTTTTTTTTTTTTTTTGCCAAACTAACGTTATTTTGACCTGAACAGTTGTAACTGCGTATAAGATAGTCGTCGAAATGAATGTCCAAGTAGAATACGTTAGTCTTAACTTTTAAAAGTCATTCACGAAAACTCAGGTTTATTCTAAGATTATGACTTAAAACGTACGTTATTTCTTCGGGGACTGTAAATTATTATTTTGAACCGGAAAGTCACTAAAGTTACGGTAAGAGATTTTCTAATCCTTAACGTTACCTAAAACTGTCATATAATGCTTTTTGGTGTATTGATAGTTAAACAACTAGTAATTGTGAGCCATGTAAAATTCAAATGTATATTAGCACAGTGCATAAACTTATTCATCCAATTACTGTGAATTTAACTCCTCTTCATCAGCCTTTTATGCTGCCACATCGCAAATGAAAGTACAATGTATTATTTATTTATTTTTCCCCCATTGGTTTATTATTATTTTCACCACTGCCACGATTATCCTCACATTAAGGAGGAAATGCATTTTCTTCAATGAGTTTTGTAGGCAATTAGGTTTGGATGAATGTGTAGAATTTAGCATTTTCCATTATTATATTTATGTTTCAATAAGTCTTCTGAATAACTGTTGGCTTAACTTGTGTAAAAACAACAATTCTAATGGCACAAGTTGCACAACCTATAACGTTAACTGCGGACATCAAATATAACTTTTTAATCTTGAGCTGTGCAAATGGTATTATCTTGGTGAGGCCTAACAACGGTGAGCTGCACAGAGGGACATTTGCAGCTCTAAGTGCAGAGGCTGTAAGCCAAGCAATGCAATGCAGACTATGCCACCAACAATGGTTACATAATGTACCAGGTCTTCTTGACACTTTTTGGGGTTGATCAGCACCGGACCTGTATTTTCATGTCTAGGTCACAGCCTTTCACCGTACATGGCATGAGTCTCTGTGTATGCTATGTTAGCCATGAGCCAGTGTGGTCAAGCACTTGCTAACCCTGACTGAAAATGACATTTGAAAATGACATTACAAATGGCATAGCTAGCCCTCTCTAAGTTAAGGTATTCTTTTGTGATAGTCCTTGCAACAACCTTTTTGGATGTGGTACCGTTCATCCATACGTTTCATTGAACAGCAGTGTACCGTCTCTTGCTGACTGCGCAACCAAAACTGCCTGCTTTTTGTTTCCGTGTGTGTTTTGGGGTGGGGGGTGGTAGGGTAGGTAACCTAGTTGCTGTAGTGTGAGAGCTAGCTAAGTCTGTCTTTTTGTAGTGACATGAAATGTGATCATAAGAACTGTGTGCAGACTAGTTGCTCTGTGAGTGTCTGTTGGGGGATGGTGGGAAAGATCGGCTTCATCCTGAAAACTTAAGGCAGTGGCTAAGCATAACCTATGTTGGCAAACATTTGTATGGGTGGTGTGAAAGAAAGAAGGTTAATCTTGCAATAAATGAAGCGTAGTTTGTTTACTTTAACATTAATATTTTACCAGCACATGAGAAATTTAGCAATGCTCTTGTTTTAAAATCATCCACATTTCACTCAACTTAGAGAGTGTAGCAGCACGCCTCTACGGTGTGCTCAGCTTTATCTGTCTGGGAACTCTCTCAATTGATAGTTTGTCAGTCGAGTAGCATACCACTGACAATCAGCGTTCCGGTGGGTAGTTCAGTTGGTGCTGATGGTAATTAAGTGCCTGTGATTAAAAAAAATAAAAATAAATCAAACATTTGTTGTCGGGATTAGTTAAAGGTGGTCAAAACGCCTGCTAATGATTTGATTCACACACACTTATTGGCTCCGCCTGGGAGGTGGAGCTTGCAATATTGGGATGGTTTTGACCAGGCTACTCGCATATAGCTAACAAAGAGAGGCTCTTTGTTAGGCCAAATCCATCCTAATCTATTGAGAACCACTAAATATTTTGGCTGTCCACCCTGTTTCAGCTAGCCACTAACTCAGGCCTGCAAACGCCACACAAAACAAGATGAAGTTTCAAAAATATCCTACTCCAAAAAGCAACACTTTTCTGATGTTATGGGAATCCTAGCATTTGTGTTTAATTGTCTGGAAGTGAATAATTCAAGGGAGTGCCTCTAAACCACTGTTGACTTATTCTGTCTGCCGCTTCTGCAGCCACATTGAAAGTTAAAGAACGTGCGTCTTAATAAACATACCATGTCATGCACGCCAATAAGCTCAATGGCCTTTTGGTAGCCATTCTGTGACCTCTGAATAGTCACATGAACCTGATAGGACTGTTTTTCCACCGTGTTGATAAGGGGCTAAACTGTTGCACCTTTCTTTCAGAATGTACCTTCTTTGCGGCCAACAATACAATTCAAAGGACTCCAAGGCGTAAGTTTGTGGTTTTTTTTTCCAATTTTTCTTGTATTTTTTGCATTTGGGGAAATTGTGCTGTTGCGCCAGGAAATATTTGGTGGTATAGAAAACATACCAAAGGCAAGGAAGGAGACAATACTGTTTTGGCCAGGTTCTTCATATTTTTTAACCATCAATGGAAAATGTTTTGGGTATTGTTGAAGAAATGTATTTGCTGGTTTGGTAATCTGTTGTGGTGTGTTCTTATGGTGGTGCACACAATGGAAAGAGCCCTATGAAGTGTCACTCCCAGTGTCTATAAATACTGCTCTGATGTGACGTCCATAGCTTAGTCCATGATATAGAAACCACCTTGCACACGAACACAAGCCCCCTCCCCCTCCCAATGGCTGTTCAGACCTCAATGGCCCTCCTGTGTCATGCTAGCTCCCGAGTTGTTCACCTCAAACCCCCTAGCTATGGTGTGGACCAAGCCAATGGTATGTACATGCACATGCTGAGCTGTAAGGTGATCCGATAAGTAGACTACAAGAATGAAGCTAATTTCTGAAGGCAGAAATAAAGTCATTCGCAGAATAATTTCTTGGTCCTATTTTACACCCCTGGCACTGCAGAAACAAACAAGACAAACATATTTTCCCTGCTGTTTACTTGTATTTATACAATTTTTTATTTATTTTTTATTTATACTGTTTTTTCTGTTTTGACTTTTGTGTGTTTCAGCGTATCAAGGTTCCCAGGACTGATTCTTTCTCAGATACCTTTCAGAATTTTGACTTCTACTTGTCTAATGTGGGCAAGGACAATCCTCAGGGAAGCTTTGAGTGTATCCAACAATATGCATCAAGGTAAATTGGTGGATAATGGCCGTTTATGTTGTGTCAAATAAGCCCTAGCACTGACAGGCAATGAATCTGAGAAGACCAATGATATGGTACTGTCATTTATTACTTTTCCAAACTACCTGCATTATACATGCCTTTCATACATTTCTGAAAATAAAATATACTAGATAATGCACAGGATAGGCAGCGTAATAGCATGTTTGATTCGGCATATGTAGTCATTGCAAAGTCATTGTACGTGTACTAAAAAAAAAAAGACGATTGGTGATAGTATGACTTAATAGTAAATAGAGCATTGTCTGGCTTCAACTGTCCGACCACAGAGTTTCCTGAGCATTATTGGCTAGTACATAAAATAATGATCATGTAAATGATTGAAAAATGTTAGTTGCAGTCTCAATCTCCCTCCCCTGTGCTTGGATTTCTGCAGCTTGGAAGACTCCCATCTGGTATCGCTGGGGACAGTACAGGAGAAGGTCACGGTATGTGCCACCAACGACTCCTACCAGGTGACCCGGGAGCGCATGACCCAGGCTGTGGAGGATACACGTGAACGTGGGACCAAAGTCATCAAGCCTGGGGGCCCCTACAGGGGTAAGGCCGTCTTTGTTTACTCTCTGTTTTAAGAGTGGAAAACAGCTGCCATTGCGAGCACTAAAATCTACCCAATCTCTCTAGCCTTCACGCTCAGATAACTGTCTGGGTCACAGCACACTTTACCTCCTGTCAACACCTCTCCTCTTCTTTTCAAACTGTATTTCTCTGAATAGATAAATGCTTGCAGTGTAGTTCCATTCGTAACAATTATTGGGGTTGATTGTGCCACAGATCCTGTGAGAACTGTCTGTTAAGCACGATGCAATATAGCGCCTGGTTCAAGGTCACGTAAGTATAAAGTAGAAGCACATTTTAGCTTATCTAATTTAGCCCGTTGTTTGCTGTACGTTGGAAAAAAGGAGGTGATGGGGCGTGTAGTGTGAACTGCAGATGAACTGAATTTAAAAAATCTCTCTCTCTCATATTAATTAAATAATTCTAAAATGTTTTTTATATTTTTTTAAATGCATTTCAGCAACGACTATATTTCCGCTGTCCTATGAGCCTAATAGCCATAGCCCACAACCATTTTCTCTGTCAATTCAGATAAAACAGTTAATTTAACTTAATTCATGGACATTTGCTCACTGTCTTTAGCTTTGCATGCAGTGCACCATTTACACCTGATGCGTCAACTACTGTTTGTTCGGTCTGCAATCCATTTAAAGGAGTTGCGTAACTTCTGGTACTCTTGAACTGACTTTTCAAGTTTGACGTCTTCTCTGGTTTGCTTTCTGGCCATTGGGGATCTCTTTGCATACACCGGCCCAGATGGAAACTGGGAAACGAGAGAAAAGGGGCGGTGCAGGGGCATGTAGCAGCTGGCTCTTAGCGATCACCTTATTAGCCAGTGTGATAGGAGACTATTAACATCTGCTTGTTTCTACTGTTTGTTCAAATGCATATCTGTAACATTGATCCACTACTGCTGAATGACCTCCTAATGTGTTAAACAAAGCAGGAGTGCGTTACCTTTTAGAAAACCCCAAACACATATTGCATGTTTTTGTGGTAATGGCTTTGTGAAATATTTGTGTTGCATCATTATATGCCATTCATTAGAACAAGGATCAATGTTACAGGCTACATTATCGGCAGGTCTCAGTGAGCCAGAAAGGAATGCAGGAGAGAAGCTATTTCTCTATTCATCCCTCGCCCGTCCGCATACAAATGTAAACCCCCAGTTCAAATCAAAATCCACTTCAGTTGCTAAATTTTTCACGCCCAGCCCCATTGTTTAGCCTTGTGTCTTCTTAAATTCAGTAGCGTGTAGAATAGTTCTCTAGTCAGTGCGGAAAAGGAAAGAGGAGCCTGCTGTTGACATCTATCAATTTCTGCTTCCAGGAAAGCAAGTTCACCTCCGCAAGCCGGCCATGTCGACTCCAGAGGTGGTCCCAGAGCGCAAGCGTTCCACGCCCATCAACCCAGCCAACACTATCCGCAAGTGCCTTACCAACAACCCTGTGTCCCAGCGGCCTTACCGGGACCGCCTCATCCATCTGCTGGCCCTGAGGTCCTACAAGAAGCTGGAGGTGCTGGCCAGACTGCAGCGAGACGGTGTCAACCAAAAGGACCGCAGCTCCCTGGGGACCACACTGCAACAGGTAGGTGGGGGGGACTAAAAAAAAATGAAATGCCTGTGAAGGTGCTGTTAAAGACAGCCTCAGGAAGTTTGCATTATATTCTGTGAGGACCTTGTTTTAGTCAATATTGAGAAAGCAATTGTGACCGACCTGTTTAACATAAAAATCCTAAATATGACAGGGTTTTTCCTGGCTCAAAATAAGGCAGAGGTGGGTGGACCTCAGACCCTCTAGGGGCTCCCCCGGAAGAAAATGTTGTACATTTTAAAGTTTAATGCATCAATCTGGTGCACTTTGAGAGCACAATTAAGAAGCTAGATCAATGAAGAAGCTATGCGCTCTAGCAAACAATTTGATTGCCAGGAAATAAGTGTCACCCAAATTTGGTGCAGATGGTGTACAAACAATCACTTTGTTTATAATACAGCTGTGTCATTGGCTGTCTGCTGAAAAGCAAATGTTTGTTAATTCTAGCTTACTTCCATAGTTTAGCTTAGCATAAGCTATTTAGGCTAATCATTGCTACTTAGACAAACCTAACAGGGAACTCCTACTCCACTGTTTTGCATAGGAAATGCATTAAACAAAGCAATAGTGTATAAGCATGCTAGCTCCACCGAGTGCAGTGCCTGTTAGAAAATAGTGTTTAGTGGTGAAGACACCCACCAGAGTTTTGTTAAGAGCTGGAGGCGGCACCAAATTTGACGGAGGCAGCCGTCTCTTAATTCTCTATGCAGGAAAAACCCTGAATCAGTGAGAGAGCTGGCAGGCTGAGGCAGAGGGCAGGGTAAATGTGTTGTGTGGTTTACTACAGTCTCATGTAAGCTTACACATTATACCAATAATAATGATGATAATATTCAGGAAATTCAGGAAAAAAATAGCTCTGGTATTGGTATCTGGTCGGCAGAGATCAAATTCAGAATTGGATCAGAACTGAAAAAAAAAAGTGGATCCTTGCATCTCTATAGTTTGTGAACGGGAGAGACAACATAGTTTAACAGCTTTGATTTGCATGCACAGATGTTTAGCGATATAGCCTGCACAGGAAATGAAGTGTTTCTGTACAGTTTCACACTGAAACCCATAAAAAGAATGACCGTCATTTATTTTTATTTGTGTGTATATGACAACTACAGGTGGCAAATCTTAACCCCAAAGACAACTCCTACTCATTGAAGGACTTCATTTATCGTGAGATCCAGCGTGACTGGCCTGGCTACTCTGAAGATGACAAGGTCCAGGTGGACAGAATCTTGACTCGGTACAGGAAACTGCCCCAAACCACCCATCACCACCACAGTCAACTTGTATAGCAGGGAACTTGGCACACTTGGCTCATGTCATAGACAAATTGATGCAATTGTAGCAACATTGAATTTGAAATAATAGAGATAATGTTTGTCATGACCCTATGTTATGTTGGTAAAGGGGTGCTTTTAACTTCTATCTCTCTCTATCTGCCCCCCCCCCCTTTTCTTTTTCTTTCTATTTTTCTATCAGGAAACTGGGTCTACCTACTGAGGCACTTTCATCAAGCAGTTCCCCAAAAGATGGTGTTCCGTCATCTCCACAAGTAAGCGTGCGCACACACAGACGGACAAACTATCTTGCATACTTGCACAGATCTAGTAATTATGTCTTTGCAGAAGCGCCAGCTTCTGACTCTTGAGTGCGACTTCATCGACCCTCTGGCACCCAAGAAGGCCCGCATCTCCCACCTCAGCAATCGAGGGCCAGCCGTGTCCTCTGACCGCCACGAGGAGGATGACTGCTCTGGCTCCAAGCCCTCTTGCCTCCCCTCCAGTGTTTCCTCGGCCCCTCCACGTCCCCTCCCCGGCCCCTCCCACCCGCCGGCACCGACCCACCAGCAGCCCGGACCGGCCTCCAACTCCAACTCCCCCAGTACCCCGGAGGGCCGCGGCACCCAGGACCTGCCCATGGACCAGAGCTCCTTCTGCAGAGACCCCTCGCCCAGCCCCACCCGCAGCCCCGTCTCCTCCGACAGGACCCCGCAGCAGCAGCGCCACTGCCGACCGGCCGCCCCTGCCAGCCCCCCCTCTCTGACCTCCCTCACGGTTACCTCGACCGTTATCAGCAGCCCCCCCTCGTCCAGCAGTACTAGCAAGAAGTCCAAGAAGAAGTCCAAGAAGCACAAAGAGAGGGAGAAGGAGAGGGACAAAGAGAAGGAGAGGGACAAAGACAAGCAGAGGGAGAGACACAACTGTAGCCCCGCCAAGCTGGCAGTGCAGGTCGAGGGGGGGCAGAGGGCCAAGAAGAAGCACCGTGTGGTAGAAGAGGATAGAGAGGCCATTGCCAAACAGCCTCACAAAGACCAAGGTGAGTTTGTGTCCAATAACTGTTATGGACAGCATAATTAAACCCTAATGTTACCAGAGGAAGGTGGCGTGAGATCATCCTGATCTCACAAGCGCCACAGCCGCAGACACTTTGCCTGTCGATCTGCAAATGCTCCATTGAAAATCATTAACAGGCGGTCGGAACAAGAACCACGCGACGATGGTTTTCCAACATAGGCACTTGGTGTTTGCTTAAACCAAACTACTCAGTTGGCGCTGATTGCCTGGCACATCTCTGGCCAGTGAATGGGTTTCCAGGTTTCCTGATGGCATAGGGTGAAACTATGTGAGCTTGTGATGTCAGAGAGGTGTTTACGAGGCTACCAAGCATTTCCTCATCAGCGTATTTGGACTCTTGAGAATGTCTGAGAAGCTGGTTTTAAAAGTGAGGGTTTGGATGCTTTGTAGTATAACCAATAATCTTCACTGAAACGCTGCTTTTATGATGGACGTTTTTGGTTTTTCTATCCGATTATCCCATTTAGCTTTCACTTTGGAATCCAGCTCTGCGTGTTTCAGTCTTTGTCACTGTCTGGTTCTACATCCCACCTAACTACATAGTGTTTGATCTGATGCGCTCTCTGTTGCCCGACCATGTAGTAGTGTTTAACTGCTCTATTTTTATTTTGTTTTTTCAGTGTAGTATATCTTACATTTCAGTGTAAAAACTGCATCTATAGATTAGATTTTGAAGTCTTCCTCTACCAACAAGCACCATTTGTACCGTTCCACCAAAAAACTGAGCTGTTTCTGTCACAAGAAGTAGATTTATAATCAATCACATTGCACTATGATATAAATATAAAATAAACTGTTGATGTTTGTTAATTATTGATTCAGTACTTTTATTATCTGTATTGCATGTATATTTTTATTATTTTTCTCCCCTCACAGATTCGTCAGATAAAGAAAAGCTTGTCCATTCACCAGACTTTTCTTCCACCACTGTGATGCCAGACTATATCAAGTAAGTTAAAAATAAAGTTTCCACTAGGTTACACCCTTTGTAAACATTGTTTATGTAGAAACGAGACTCTGTACTTTTCCTTTCTCGCATTTGACAAATGAATTATGCTGTCTGGTATTTATTAAACACGTTGGCTTGGAATAGAAAATCGGTGGGGAATTACGATGGTGAAAGACATTCTTCCTCTGTCGCATCCTAATCTTGATCCCGTGCTGGCCAAAAGTTCCAGACTAATGTCTCCATGCCCCTGTTTCTGCAGAAAGTATACACCATTGGCGTCCTTGGACCAGCGCCAGAGCTACAAAGATGACTTTAACGCAGAGTATGATGAGTACCGCGTCCTGCACGCCCGCGTGGAGAGTATCACCCGCCGCTTTACCCAGCTGGATGCTCAGTGCAGGAAGCTGCCACCAGGCACCAAAGACTACCAGGTCAGACCAGACTGCCCTGCTGCTCGACCTGAACACACATGAAAACAAACAGCTCCAGTGCCAGCTTCACTCTTTTGCTGATCTCTGCGTCCAATGTTTGTAGTTTGTAGTAAAAGCTTGGAAACTCCTCAGCAGCATCTTGTACCAGTTATTTACTTAGTTAAAGAAAAATAAATAAAAATATCATCAGTTATTATTATCATCAGAAATTATATGAATATACTCCTTCTCAAAGACCCAGGGGGGAGAGGTGAGGGACTGTCTATTTTTAATGGTCTCTTCACTACCTACTTCCTAGTGTCCACAGAATATCTGTGAGATGGTTGTATTGAATATTTCAGTCCAAATTTGCGTAAATTCTTTATGTACGTCAGTTCAGAACAGCCAGTATAGCTGGCGAAAATGATGTTAACTTATTAAGGAGCCTAGTAAATATTACTGTGGTAGATAATGTTTGCCATTAGCTCGCACACCAAGCATGGACACCCTCAACAACCTTTGCCATCTTTGTATTCTATAAACCCAGCAAAAACCTGATTCCTTTTTCTTTTCTTATTTTTCTTTTCTTTTCAACTATAACAGAAGGTACACGAAGAAGTCCTGAAAGAGTACAAGAAGATGAAACAAGTAAGTACTCATGTCTGCCTGACTCCCATCATTTTTTATAAGACATGAAATTACATACAATTATACTTTTATTATGAGCAATAAGTTTTGGTTAGGACCTCAAAGGAATTTACATTCCATGCAGTTCATTTTGCATTGTGTGTATGTGTTTTGCAGCATAGCCCCAATTACCACGAGGAGAAACAACGCTGTGAGTACCTGCACAACAAGTTGGCCCACATCAAGCGCCTGATAGCCGACTTTGACCAGCGCCGGGCCCAGGAATGGTGCTGAGGCCACAGCGTAGCCGGCCAGGGCTCCTCAACGCTTTCGCTAAATCAGTATTGAGACAGGAGTGTCAACCGAGGGGGGGGGGATGATCCCTGGCTCTTATTTATTTATTCCCCCCTGTCATTGCCTTTGCTGGCACCTCACTCCTTCCCTTGTTACCTGACATCCTTCTTCATTCCTTCCTTTCTTTCCTACCTTGTGATTCCATGGGCTGTGTTGGTGCCTGCAGTCTAGGGGAAGAAAAAACTTTACCCCACCCTTCCCTTTTTTTGTTTTCATAATGGTTTTACCAGAAGCTCCACTGGAATTGTGTCCACTGGGCCAGTGGATGGAGCTCTGCATGTGTGAAGGGGTTTTGGGGCAATACTCTTCTAGCCTTTTTGAATGGATTTATCTCAATACTAAAAAAAAAAGGAAGGAAAAAAAATAGTACGGTATTTTTGAACAGCAGAGAAAAGACTAACTTGTATTTAAATAAAATAAGAGGGAGATCTATTTATTTTGAGACTCGAGTACAAATGAGTGATTTATTGTTTAAAAAGAAAAGTTTAACTTGTCAAAAACAATGCAAAAACAACAACAACAACCATGGCCTTATGTGTTTGACTTTCTGAAGCCATTTTGCACGCAAGATCCAGTTGGCCAAGATAGGTTTTCCTGCCTTATTTCCTCTCCTTCACTACACGTACTGTACTGGATAAGTCAGCACAGCAGACAGCGATGTGCTGCAGACAACCTTCAGAGCTGAAAAGGAAGGAGATTAGATGGAGCAGGAATGAAAAATGTCTTGAGCTGATTGAGATGCAACAACCATACCTGTGCATGGATTGTAAATTAAGTTGTAATGGCCATGTGGGGTAACTAAAGGATCGTGGTTCCCTCTCCGGGGGCAATATTCTCAGCACCGTCAGTGTTAAGTGTTTATGGTGCATTATGGGTGCCTTACGGGGTTTACGCTAAGCTCTGTTGAGTTGAGCATACTAGTGGGATCCCCCGAGGATAGACAGAGGAACTACAATTGCCTGGCAACAGGCTGTATGCGTGTTTGTCTGTCATTCAGAGGAGTGTTGTTGTTTTTTTGGTCTGAGGAAGTGTGTGTGTGTGTGTGTGTGTGTTTGCATGATTGCGCAATGACTGGTGAAAAGAGGAGGAAAAAGGAAAAAAAAAAAGATGCTATAGTGTTTGTCTGACCAGCCAGAGAAGTCAGGATCAACCTGGCTGAAGTAACAGTATGTATTCTTAATTGAGATGTGTAGGGTCTTTTTTTTCCCCTACCAGAGCTTGTCTCTAGTCTTTGGAAAGGACTGAGGCAACATCTTCAGCTTTATCTAATGGCAAACAGTCGGTTTAGACAGGAAACACTATGCCATCCTCCAGAGGAAATTGTATGTATTTTCATTTGCAATTTGGGTTGTCATAGTGACAGAAATGGAAGAATTCTAAATGGCATTTTGTTCCAACAATAATGTGGATTTAGTTAGTATAAGAAGGAATTCTTTGGGGGGGGATATATTTGAGTCTTTATTTCAACAAGGGGAAACATTTTGTTTACAAACCTGTTTAGAATGTTTGCCAAAAGAGAAATTAAATACTTTTCTGGTGTTGCAACTGGGCAGTAACATTTCTGATTTAGTCTTCATTTTGAGACACTGATACTGGAAAGATTTATAAAAAAAATAAATCGTATGTCTTCTGCTTTTTTAGGTAGCAGTAAGAAGAGAGAAATATATCCCCTAGCTTCTAAAAAAAGATCTCCTACTGGAGACTATTCAGTCATCCATTGTCAGCCCCTACAGGAATTATGACTTCGGTTTTGGACCCGATGTCTGCTGGCACTGTCTTTTTTATTTATATAAATTGAAATCTGTTTTCACTATTTCCTATGGCGGGTGAAGTACAGTCAAATAGTCCGTCTCTGCAGTGGACTGGCTGTTTGGACTTTCACAGTTAAATAAGTGATTACAGCTTACTTTCTATATCACAGATGAGTTTGTCAGTGATCAGAGGTTCTTGCCCTTTTATGTTGTTTTTGGACATGTAATCAGCGTTCATATCTGATCATGTCATAAGAAGTTTTGTCTACAAGAGCTAAAGTGTAAAGTAAATTTAAACTTTGCTCAAAGCCAGACCTACAGGATCTTTGTTTGATTTCCTGCTTTGCAATGCAGCAGTCACTTCCCAGAATCACAAAGGGCTGGCACAAAAGCCAAATGTATGCACGAGGCTAGGGCTTCATATACGGCCCGAGATTCAGTCCGTCATCTGCTGCCTCCTGCAAGTCTGTTTTTTTTTTTTTTTTTTTTTTTTAATTGGCACTAATGTACATTTCTGCCAAGTCCCTCTCCCAGCCCCCACCCCCAATATCAACAGCATTAGCAAGCGCACAAACTAGAAAAAACTTACTTGAAGGGGGTCTTAAAAAGCAAGGCTGCGAGTGAGTCATTAGAGGGCAGGGTAGGGGCTTGAGCTACTACAAATGAAGTCTTAATAAGAAATGGGGCAGACATGCCCTGCCAATCATTTTGATGAGTGACCACTGAAACTTAAATAAATTGTGAATGAATTCTGAGCCTGCCCATCTGATAATGTACATCAATTTAATAAAAAAAGCAAGTTCTACCTGGACAGTTGTGGTTGTTTTTCTTGAAGGTTACAATGTTTATCTTACAAGATGGCTGATTGTGTTAGGTCTTTGGGGTCCTATGTGAAACATGTGAACGGCCCTAGCTGGGTGTATATTTGCTTATTCAGTTGAAACTTGACTGAAACCTTGAGGTTTTACCTCTTTCAGCAGGACACCTGTACTTTTTATGTTGCTCAATGTGCAAAGTCACCATTGCAGTTGCACGCTGTAAGAGGGGCCTCGAAGTTATGTACCCCTTTCACATTTAGGGCCATAGTTTCCCGTTTAAGGCGCAAGCGGAGGCGCACGGTGCAAGTCGATCCAAGGTGTGAATGAATTATCAGTAGGAGTGTTATGAGCTTTTCTTCAATTACGGCCAATCAAATTAGCTTTTCTCATCCCCTTTAACAGCAGCGCACTCTGTCTCTGCGAACTGCCAATTTCGTAATCGACGGCGAAAGTCCAGACTGGCAGAAAACCTTCTCCCTGGAGGAAACTGGCAAAAATCATGTCCTTCGGGAAGTGCACATTCGTCAAGTGCGCAAATATGGCACCTCTAATAAACCACCATGATACACGTGACATATTTTGTTTTGTGATTAAAAGGGTTAAGGACAGTAACGTTAGTAGCCATTAGTTAAATTATGCACGACATAGATCACATATACACGAAGTCTGTGCTTAGTGCACCTTCGCCTAAAGCCCGGAAACTACCACACAACGCCAATACGTGGTCTGACCAGGCGAAGACACGCTGGCGCAATATTTGGTTTTATTTTTCACCAAACTAGCACTGCGCCACCTGAGTTTGACTGACACACCCTATATTGCGCCCCCACGCAAATTCCGGCGCAAGCTTGTCATGGCGTGCTGGGAAATTAGCAAACGGCACAGCGAAATTGTAATTACGTCTGCGTTATCGCTAGCGCCGGCCTTGCGCCGTCCGGAAACTAGAGCCCTAAGACTCGTATGAGCCATAGAATCAATTGATCTGAATACTTCCCTGCACAGGTGTGATCATGGCAGGATAGTAGTGGTTGGGGTGGTTGACCTCCCAAAAAGGCGTGGGTTTGATCCCCAACAAGCCCGGCCTACCTGTAAGCATCATTGAGCCAGATGCATCACCTACTCCTTAATACTTAGTAATTGTAGGCTACTCACTGTAGATAAACGTGTTTACTAAATGACCTAATTAAAAATGTGATTAGGTATATTATAACACCTGGAATATGCTTAAGTAGCTACTCCAACTTCCATACAGTTTTCATTCAGTTTGTAATTATACAATTTGAATGCTACAGGTTTTTCCTTTAGTGGTGCACCAAACAAATCCATAATTGCAATGACAGAACAAACAGAAGATAGGATTTACAATGTGTTGCTAAACTGAACTATGGGACTCATAATGAACAGCAGCTGTTTGAGTCTTTAGGAATTTTCCCGGACAACCTTGTGCAGATTTGAAGTTTTAAACCACGAGCAGATGATAGAACACATAGATAGAAATCATTCTAGTTTGTATCCTAACATGAAACCCTGCGGGAACCAAATCTATACAGCATTCTCACTATGAATAAATAATAATGCATTATGTATGTAACTGTGCAATAGTACGGCCTTCTTCTACGGCCTAATTTTTTTGTCTCATTTGAAGAAATTCATAACAACCGGTTTTGAACCTGATAAATCCATGTTTTGAACTCTTTTGCAGTTGTCTAAACACCTATCTTACGGAGGCGTCACTGCCCCTCCAACCAATTTATTTGCAATAATACAGATCCGCGTACAAATGTATTGTGTGTAATATTTCTTTAAGGGGACGTTGTTCACGTGACAATACGGAAGTGGATTATCACATTTTGGTGGTCAAGTCATAGAACCTCTGCTCTGTCTCGATAGAAATATAAAATAACAAGTGCTCTGTTCAAATTCGACAAAGGATGGCGCAGCAATTTGTAGAGACTAAACTTAAAGGAGACAAAGTGGTGATGTTTATGAAGCCAACGTGCACGTATTGCGTTATGGCCAAAGAGGTTTTGTCGAAATATAAATTTAAGCCCGGACATTTGGAATATATTGATATTAGCGGACGCAGTGACATGAACAGCATGCAAGATTATTTCCTGGAAATCACTGGCGCCCGCACGGTAAGTGCCGCAAATTGGCGTTAGAAATGTTTCCATTCTTTGTAAACCATATATGATGTATCACAATGACTCAGCAATTCGCCTAGTTGTGATTTCGGGTCTAGAACTCGTTACTTTTTAGCCATGGAATAATAACAAATGAATTGGGCTAGACAGTATCCAATCAGATTCTAAAGCAAGAACGCCATCTTGTTGTGGCCGTGCAGTGTGCATGATTGTTTTTGGTGTTTTCGCAATGTGATGCAACCAAAGAGGTTATATAGCATCCTTGGTTAAACTGACTGCCCTGTGGGTCATGTAAAAATAACTGGCTGCACATTGACTCATCGCATGTCTTTTTTTGTATTTGGGAGTAAACAAATATTTTCCATAACAGGTACCAAGGGTGTTCATCGGGGAGGAGTGTGTTGGAGGAGGAAGTGACATTGAAGCGCTGGATAAGAGTGGTAAACTGGAGGGCATGCTTCAGTCCATTGGAGCACTGCAGTGACCCGCCTCAGACCCAGAGAAAGGTAGACTTCATCCAATCCACAATACAGATATAGCACTGGTGGTTAACCAGTTCAACTGTTGACAAACTACTACTTGTAAGTCGCTTTGGATAAAAGTGTCTGATAAATGCTATGTAAATGTAAAAGCACATGCACTCACCGGCCACTTCATTAGGTACAGCTTGCTAGTACCGGGTTGGACCCCTTTTGCCTTCAGAACTGCCTTAATTTTTCGTGGCATAGATTCAACAAGGTGCTGGAAACATTCCTCAGACATTCTGGTCCATATTGACATTATAGCATCACACAGTTGCTGCACAGTCGGCTGCACATCCGACAAATCTCCCGTTCCACCCCATCCCAAAGGTGCTCTATTGGATTGATCTCTGGTGACTGTGGAGGCCATTTGAGTGAACTTGTCATGTTCAAGAAAGCAGTTTGAGATGATGTAATCTTTGTGACATGGCGCATTATCCTGCTGGAAGCCATTAGAAGATGGGTACACTGTGGTCATAAAGGGATGGACATGGTCAGCAACAACACTCTGTACCAATTGAGCATAGTTTAAATGCCACAATCTACCTAAGGGGTCCTGGTACTAAGTGTGCCAAGAACATATCCCCCACACCATTACACCACCAGCCGTAACTGTTGATACAAGACAGGATGGATCCATGCTGTTTACTCCAAATTCTGAATTCTGAATTGAATGGCTGAGGAAAGGGAGATATGTTTGTAAAGAGGAGTGTTGGTCGTCGGGGTACGTACGTTATTAATTGCATGCTTGCATTAGTGAAGAGAGAGTTGAACTTGACCATCCGAACAAAGAACCTGCACCATCCATGTGTCACCTGGTGAAGAAAATGTCTGCAAAATATCCAGTCTTGACAGAGGTAGAAATATTACTTTAGCCAAAAAAAATAAAATTTATTGCAGGAACAACACTCGGACACACAGTGCAGACCTTCTTTAAATACATACTGTAGTGTATGTCCTCTTCTGAAAGGCTTTTATTTTGGGCCAGATATCATAACTACACCATGTGCACCGGTCCCAGTGGAGCGACATCTCACATGCTGGGTGTTAGACGCAGTAGTGGGGGAACACTTTGTTTCACAGTCCTGACTCTTCTTCTGCTATTCACTGACTGCTTAGGACTTGTCTGATAATGCGGCCTGTGAGAGAGAGCACCCTCGGCATGTGCTCAGAACATATAATGTCAGCCTTATTGGGTCTACGTGTCTTGGGACTGGACTGGGCGATGACGCGTTAAGTTCAAGATGTTACAATGATACAGCAACACAGTTCTCACTATGGTTTATGACAAAAGTCAACTGCACTATCTGAAAAACTGTTGAAGGTAAACTTTACAGCAATGTTAGGAATGGTGATGGCCAAATGATTACTGGTCATTTTGTTAATTCTGGTTGCCTGACTTTATATTACTAATCTTTTTTTCTTATTGTTGTGCGACGTCAAAGTAAATATCAGTTGGAGGACTGTAAAATAAAGTGTGACCCAAAGATCCCTATTCCAAATATTAGAAAAACAAAGTCAATGTACGATATTGTTTACAAAAATAGTTGCAGCACCATTAAATTATAATCTCATGACATCCATAAAACCCAAATCATAATTAAAGAACTTTAAGAAAAAATAACTATCTAATCAGAGGCATTATGGTTTTAAATGAGCCAACGTGTGTGTGTGTGTGTGTGTGTGTGTGAGAGAGAGAAACTGGTACGTGTTGGCGTCAGATTCATTTCACATAATCTAGACTATGGAAATAATGTGAAACACCATATTACACGATATGGAATAAATAAAAGGCATTTGTCTATAGATTAACTGTATCACCCATTATACAGGTGTGTGTGTGTGTGTGTATATTAATTAAACGCCATTACCTGAATACACTGTAATGGAGATGGGCACAGGCAAAGACCAAAATATATTCCACACCATTTCCCACAGTAATAAGTCACGTTGTAGCCCCCTGACACATCTTAAAATGGATTTATAGAAATAATCTACGTTGTACACTTAAGCGTCTTTCATCTAGTAAGTGTACAAAAGATTTTTATCTGAATTGCATTTGTCTCACTCTCTAAATTGAAAGCCACATTGCATATGAAAATGAGCATGACCGTACTGCCAGTGGCATTAACAGAATCTCTCCATTGATTGCTTTACTGCCTGCCTTGATGTGACTGTTCAGAAGACACAATAATTATTGAGGCATCAAAAAGTGTCTCAATTAGTTATCTAAACTCAGTTTGCTATGCTACATTGAAAATCCACAAGCATTCTTAGGCAGATGTTTGTTTTCAGATGGTCCAAACACGGTACTTGGACATCCCCAGGTATCGAGTACATAAGACAACACTGCCACACTTAAGGGTGCCAGCAGGGTTCATTTAACACAGTTTTGCATTGTTAACCTGAATCCTCTGTATGTATTTATCTTCTGTCAGGTTAAAAGTATTTTCCTGAAATCAAATGATTCTGGTTTACCAAACGCAGTATGATCTTCAGAGACTTCGAGAGCCTTTTCTTAAAAGAGCTTGTTGTAATTCACCATTTTGTGTCCGCGATCTATTATGAAATCCCCCATTTTGTGTCTGTGCCATTAGGAAGAAAATCTTCTACAGACCACAGCCTCTGGCCTGCAGCCAACAAGTCATTTTCTATTAACACTGGATTTATAAGAATGAGTCATTTCCTATTACCCATAATCCAATAGTCCTTAGTGCAAGGATGCAGAGTCAATCCAGTTTGCTGTTCTGCTTGGGTGGAAAGAGCAGCCCGTCACTGTTTGTCGCTCGCACATAGTGTGTCTTCTCAGAGTCCACCCTCCTCCAGGCTTTAAGTCCGTGTCCTGACCAGCATGGCAGTCTGTGGCAACTCTCTGTCCTGTGTCATCTCCCTCTTTCTCCAATGTTGTCCAGTCTCACGCCCTTGTTGTTTCTTTTCCCCTGCACCCCCCCCCCCCCCCCTCCCGTCCCCTCCCATCCCCCCTTATCTTCCACAGGGTGTGGCGTGCGGGCAGGTCACATAATTATGCAGCGTGACTTTCGCAGTTTGCGACGGCGCTGCTGATACTCGCTAAGCTCCTGCAGGTAACCTCTGGATGGCCAGCGAAGCCTCTCCACCTGTTCACGCTCCTCTTCTGGAACACACACACACACACACACACACACACACACACACACACACACACACACACACACACACACACACACACACACAGCAATCATCTACTGCAAACAGTGGTGGGCATTATTATGTTGCTGATTAGGGAAAATGATGGCTGCAATATTTACTCAAAACACACACCCTCCATATAATCTTCTGATGATATTAGCTGATACTTTTTTGTTTACATTAACAAATACCCAAGGACCAAAATCAGTGATTGTGTGTTGTTTACTTACCTTAACACTTCACCTCACGCGTGCCCTTCAAGACCCGTCCATATGACCTTAAACAAGTCTCTTGTGTCTGACTAATGATGACAATAATAAAACCTGCTTTTGCACCTCACCAGAGCAATGTGCTTCTTAATTATTTTAATCACCCTGTCGCCGCTAATGCTGCTCTGCCTCTTGATACGCCACACTAAATGCATAAAAGCTTTGATGGTGACCATGGTGTGTTACGTGCAAGGGCATTTTACACACAAACAAGGCACTGGAAAGCTTGTCCGAGTGGAGTCCCCAGTCAGACAGATAAGTGGCATGTAGACGGCAATTACAGAGCCCAACTTATCTCCTAGCTTTGTAGAGACTTATTGATGACACACCAGGGGCTATTGATTGTTCGACTTACTGAATACTGCAACTGCTTGCAGATCTATATTCTGCTTTGTGCTGAGACGCAGCAAGAATACTGCAGAGCTTTGTGCTGTTGTATCCAGTCTCTGTTCACATTAATGTGAATGTAGAGGTTCCGGTTTAATCCTTAAAAGTGTCAAAATGGTAGCTACATTCTGGTCTGTGAAAATATATATGGCCATTATCCCTGTCACTGCTTTCTGGAGATGCGCTAATTTCCACAGTCATGAAAACCAAGACAGAGCCTACCTCAGTACTCCGGGAAGAAAAAAATGGTTAAAAACTTCACAGACTCCCAAGAACTAGACTGACCACTGCTAGGGTGTCTGGTCACAAGGGGGACCGTTGGTGCTCACCTGAGAGCTCCAGGAAGTCTGGTTTGTGACTGAAGATCAAGTAGTTGTTGGCGATGAAGTGAAGGAGCCAGACGTACAGCTGCTCTGCATTGTGGCACTGAGGAGCAATTCAGACAGGGAGTGTTATGTGTGAAGCAGCAGATGAATGCTGTTTCAGTATAAAATCAGGGATCCAAGGATTTACTGTGAAGGAGCATGTGAATTCACACATTCATTATTTAATAGTTTCAAATGAATGTGATTTGACACTATTTGAATCAGTTTTGAATAAAAACAACCCTATGGTTTGGTTTTCTAATACTGCACTGGCTATATATTGTTTGCGTACTGTAATCTTCTTGTCAATAAAAAAATAATATATATTCGGAGTTCCTTGCCAATGCCATCTATAATAGCATCTATAATCAAACAGCTGTAGGCTTGCCGTTTTATATGAAACACAATTAAATCAACAGGGTTGGTTGTCTGATGTCTACTCTACAATGCAATGCTGCTTTTAATGGAAACGCAACTGACCTTTGCTCTGCGGAGCAGTCGGACCACGCTGATGCCTGTGGATGCCAGCTCTCTACTGGGCATGCTCTGTAGGTAGGCGCACACGCAGACCTCGCACAGGTGCTGCAGTCGCTTCACCTGGTACATCTCAGCGCAGACCAGCACGGCCATGGCCTGTAGCACACTGGCTGGACACGCGCACACACACACGCACACACACAGGACTGGCTGGTACATGCAGTGCAGACTGTGTTTCACACAGTGGTCAAAACTGCTCAAATAAATAGATTTTCAGCATAGAGGAGTGAAGACCAAATAGCATTACACACATGGATATCAAAACATGATCCATACATTTGCTGCACTGCTTGTTTCTCTCTCAGATGAATCTTTTGAAGAGCTTAAATGCAGAATTGTCAGAAACAAAACTAGAGTGTAAATGAATTTGTCACTATGCTCTGAGTAATGAGTTGTCTCAGTGAGTGATTCGTTCATTTTGGTTTTCGCATGGTTTGAATTGGTTGTGGCTTTAGAGAATGATGATAGAGAATGATCCAGAAGTGAATGTGTGTAGGCCATTATACTTTGTCAACTGAAGCAAACCATGTAGCCTTCAGTGTTTGAGAACCACTCTCTCTTTTTTACATTGCCCACAAGAGAGCAACATCGCAACATTTAAAAAAAAAAAAGATTCAAACTTCCCACCACTACTATGCTCTCTAAGCCTCATGGACACTTTCCACCAACATCAGTATACGCAGCTATAAACAAAAGCCAACAATCCTACAATAGCGCTACAATAGTTAAAATGTCGACTCAAATTACTCATGATGTCGGCACGTCGTGTTGTATTAGTCAGATACTGCCCTTAGCCGCCTCCTCCAGAAGACTTGATGAAAACGGGTTCTTTACATGCTAGTCTGACAGCTGGAGGCATAGTGTGTGCATCTGGCCACAGGGTGGCACATACATGGGCTCTGGTGGGGGCATGTACATTTGTCCAATTGCGTGCCTTCAGTTTGAATCCAAGCACAAGGCTGTACGAGTCCGCTTGGCCATAATTCCATTCTAAACAAGGGTTTTTTATGACGATTAGAGGCAAAAATTTTAATTCTGGTCTGGTATTATGTGCGTTTATGCTACATTATGGAAATACCCTTCCCAAAACAAGAGGTTTTCAAATACTTGCGCAATGATACTCTGCAATTTAGAGCTCTGCGAATGTGTGTGTTTTTGATTACTGGCACTGGTGGAGCTTGCCCATTTGGTACCAGTGGCTGCAGTTGATTCTGAAGGAGTAACCTTGCTTCAACTTTGAGCACAGCTCTTGTGTAAGAGCAACGCATCGGCAGCCCCTGGGGTCTCTTTATTAGGCTGTTCCCAAAATGTTAAATTTCTGGACACACTGTGTACTGTGCAACAAGCCTCTGACTGTTTTAACAGAAAACTCCTTTGTCCCTCAACAGCAGGCTCTTTCAAAATACCTCTTCAACAAGCCACGAGGGCTACAAAATATGACCTTTTAATCGTTTTCTTACATCATTCTATTACGACTTCAGTATCAGAACATTAGATTCTGTCCCATAAGCTGTCAATTCATTTAATTGTTTATAATTTAAGTGGAAAGTTGCCAGTGTTTGTATAGCAAGTGGAAGTGCTTAAGTTGCTTCCATTATTGCTTATTTTGAGTATTTGTACGGCCCCAAAAGGAGAAATGGCAGCTGTCATGCTACCTTGTTTTAACGTCATATCTAACATGCCCACATGTCTGGCTAAATCAAGAGAAATCTTTTTAGTCATCAGAAAATCAATTTAAATTTAATTTGCTGTCCTCCGGCATCTTGAGACTGACATTGGCAGCGTGTCTAAGTAATAGAGATGGCTGATGTATTGTTTTAGAAGTTCCACTACAGCCTGTATTTATTAACTGTTCCTATTTTACTGCTTCTCTTCGGCTCTCATTTGTATGGCTCATTGACAAAAGCACACTGTTGTGACATAAAGAAGAGCCAAATTGATGGTTTAAGTGGCCTTTATCTCGGTCATAAATCCCAGCCACCGACAACCTTCAACTATACAGTATAATGTTATTCCTTGTTAGACCAAGCAAGGCACTGTTCGCAATAACATCCCAGGGAAGCACTTGCACAGGGTCGAGCAGTAACACACTGACAACGGAGAGCTACCAAGTAATCACTTCTCCACTGTTGGCTCTACTTGAGTGAGGTTTATTGTCAAACATAAGTCACTATGGGTGAAATGGTTAAAATGGTGTGGGGAAATTATTACATTAATAATAGTGTTTGACTCCTGAGTGAATATTTGTTAATCTGACTGATTACTGTAGTAGCCACAGTGTAGTTGAGTATGCTTACAAAGTTGGGAGTAATACACTCACCAGGACAGCAGGTGTCAGTGTAGAGATACTCCAGAAATGAGAGAAAGGTGTCTGAGGAGACCCCATGGATGGGCACCACTCTACTCCGGGCCTCTGCGTACTTCCCACTGAACATGGCCGCCATGACGTCACAGCGAGACACCAACACTGCTCGGTGGGCCGGCAACACGCTCCCTGGAATATACACGCACACCACACAAACAATTAATGACAAGAGTAATGTTCGGAGAAGAGGTTAAAGGGACAGTTAGTGATTTTTTTATTAAAGGTACCCTATCGTAAAATTCAAGTTTTTTCAGTTGCGTGGTCGATGTCGTGTCTGAAGGGACCTGAAAGGGAAGGACTCATGTTGAAACTTGTCTAACATGTAATCTAGCCAAATTTCCTCATTGTGTAACACAAGCCAATCAGATTTGGTCTCAGGTGTGACATTTCTGGATTGGAACCATTCGTTTATTATCTACTGTGCCAATCCCAAATTATGTTAAAGCTTGTTAAAAAAGTGCAACACCAACTGAAATGACAATTGGAAAATGTTATGATATGGGGCTATGTACACTCAAGGATTATTAGGAACACCTGTTAAATTTCGCAATTATCTAATCAACCATTCACATGGCAGTTGCTTCAATGCATTCAGGGGTGTGGTCCTGGTCAAGACAATCTCCTGAACTCCAAACTGAATGTCAGAATGGGAAAGAAAGGTGATTTAAGC